>JAECUM010022698.1:0-10848 GCA_016617855.1 Megalonaias nervosa | reverse complement strand
TTGCCCTGACATTCTCAGGGACGTTATTTTAGTAGACGACTGAAAACAATTATTGTAGAAGTTAGTTTAATAGAATGAGGTGCAAGTGCAATTCTGACAGAGATTTATGTCTTGAGCAAAATAATATTGTCACGTACTGTCAACATTGTAACAACAGAGAAATAATTGGAACAGGTATAGACATACATAAAGTAATTGGCAAATTGCCGAAACCAAAAGGCGCTTGGACCTTGCCAGGCCATAAATATACTGGACCTTATAATCCGTTAGATAAACAACTTGACAAGAACGATAACCCGCTACCCGGACAAGAACCTTACAATCAAGTTGATGCAATAGCAATGCGCCATGATATCTGCTACAGGGACAACGAACAAGATAAGGCTGGTTGTGATAAAGTAATGCTAGACGAACTTCGTGATATGGAGCCGACAAATATGCGAGAACGTTTTGATAGAAGGCTGGTGCAGGGTTTTGTTGGAGCAAAATCTAAATTGTGACTCGGAAAGGAATTGTATGATGATCATGCAACTGAATTACATAAACCTAAAAAAAAAAAAAACAGTTTACGCGACATAAAGTTGTCGCAAATGCCGTTGATGACATCTGGGCAATAGATTTAGTTGATGTGTCAAATCTAGCTGAATTTAACATTGGAGCTGACGGCTCTCCAAAGAAATACTTGTTTAATGTCATAGATGTTTTTAGTAAATATGCTTTTAGTGTTCCAGTTTCAGACAAGACAGGAACGTCATAACTGATGCGCTGAAACAAATAATAACAACTACAGAAAGAAAACCAAATAGAATCTGGACCGATCATGAAGCAGAATTTTTTGATAAAATATTTGAGCAGTTTTTGCTCCAAAATAATATCAAAAAATATGTTACAGGGAGTGAGGGTAAAAGCGTTGTCGTCGAGCTATTTAATAGCACGCTAAACGAAAAAATACACAAATATTTGACAGCTAAAAATATAAATAAATATATTGACAATTTACAAAACATTGTTGACGAATACAATAACAGGAAACATCGAACCACTAAACTGTCACCAAATGACGCAATTAAAGATCCGATATTAGCGAACGAAAACATGTATCGCAGATATAAATTTAAAGTGGGTGATAAAGTTAGAATTTCTCTGACGAAAAAAACATTTGAAAAAGGATTTACTCCAAACTGGAGCGAAGAAGTATTTGTCGTTGATAAAGTACTTTTAACAATACCTGTAAGATACGCGCTGAAGGATTTATTAGGTGAACCTATAACTGGTAGGTTTTACGAGCAGAAGCTTCAGAAAACTTCCCAAGACGTATTTGTTATTGAAAACGTTATTAGAAAGCGCGGCAACAAAAGTTTAGTTAAATGGAGAGGATACAGCGATAAATTTAATAGCTGGATGCCAACTCGGTCGATTTCATCGACTGTGATGCAATAATGTTATTATAAATTTGTTCGTATCTTACAAGTACAGATTTACATTTGATAGCTTTACATAACGAAATTAAATGTAATTTTCTTGCATCATCAACTGGCATTAAATTGAATATTTTAGCAAAAATAAAATCGTATTTTATATTTCATTGATGGCCAGTTATTGTGACACCAAGAAAAGGTTTGATAAGCTGCCAAAATATCTGTTGTTCGGCAATAGTAAAATTAAATTTTATTATTTTTTTAGCGATATGATACTTAACATTATATCATCCAGTTGTCGATCTGCTGTAATTTTTCCTGTCAACGACAACAACTACTTCATCATCGTCGGATTCTTTGTTGTACAAAATATCATCTTCGCTATAACTAGCAGATTTGTCTATATCTCCAGAGATAAATTTGTCGTTAGTGATTGTGTTGTTGGCGACTTTGTCGCTAGTGATTGTATCACTTGCGATTGTATCTTCCGCGTATATATCAGCAAGTCGTTTCATTAAATCCATATTATAATATACTTTTATATAATTTATAATAATAATGACCAGTGAAACGAAATCTCCTGATGTAAAATATCATCAAAAAGTTAATATATTAAATTATAAGGAACTAGCTGAGGCTATTAGAAAATGTTTGTCAGGTTATAATGCTTATTCTGTTGACGTTATCATAATGCAGGGCGAAAATGATAGGATATTACTAACAGCAGCAGAAAAAAAAATAAACTTAATGAAAGTGCTTTTATAACATTAAAATTTGATAAAGATGATAGTCTAATGTTTGCTCACAGTTGCTTAACTAAAACCGAGCTAAGAAATATCATTAATTGTTATATCTGAAACTAAATCTGTTGAAAGTGGATGTTGACGTTGTTGATTTATGTACGCCATCAGCCACATCTTTTACTCGCTGTGGATGAATTTTATGATATTTCCCAGCAGAATAAATTGATTTAAATTTCGTTTCTTCTTCAGTCTCCAGATTTACTGATATAATTGATCTTTTAGGATTTTTTAAATTAGAACCATCATAACCGGCTCCTCTTCTGGTGTTTTCTTTTTGCGTTACCAAATCTAAATTTTCAATGCGATTGTCTGTTTTAATTTTGTTAAGATGATCAATAACTAAATTATTTAAAATAGCGCCGTTAAAAATGTCAAACACAAATCTGTGACTGTAATAACAAACATTATCAGTTTTAGTTCCACGTACCATCACATGTAAATATCCATCTCTACTCAAATTTCCAACAACATTTTTCGTTTTTCTTCTTCGAATAATACCCCGATCATTAGCTTCATATAGATCAAATACTGGATGTGGTTGAAATTCGTTTTGTAATGCTAAATTTTCAATATTGTCATCGTTTATTGAGTTATTTACTCTATAAACTCGTTGTCCAGCTGGGATATAACAAAGTATAAACAAATTCTTTTCTAAACATTTCAGTCATATCTGTATTATCACCTTTTACTGAAATTATCATTCCAGCTGATGTTGGTCTACCAATAGATTTTTTAGATTTTATGTTAATAACCGAACCTAATGCATTTCCAGCATATAAGTTGTACTTCGGATGAACATGATATGCTTCTTGCTCTTCCGTTGTCAGTCTCATATATCTCAGAATTTCTGTCATTATGCTATAAGGATGTTATATCTCTAATTGATTTTTCAGCTGATTTTGATAATCAAAATGTTTTAGCAAATTTTAACTCTACCAGTTTATATCATCTTTTGCAACCAGTTATAGCTCAAGAACTTGCAGCTCACAAAAGTATCAAACTAATAGTACAGTATCATACGATTTTATCAAAATTACATGTAATCGAAAAAGATATACTTGATATAATTTTTGAAAATACAAGTTTCGACAGCGAAATTTCAGAACCATATCTAACAGCTAAATCACGAAAAATATTAACTGGAACAAATATTTGCACAGTCGCTGCTGAAATACACCAAGAAATAAATAAAAAATTGGAGGAATTTACTACATCTGGGTCAGGTTGGAATTTTGAAATGATAAAGGAAGTTTTAATTCACACAGCAAAATATAACATACTTCGAGGTAGTTCTTACGTTGATCTTCAAAAAAAAAATTAAAAACAAAAGATGCTGAATAAATGTCAAAAACAACGACGATCAATGTTTTCGTTGGTCAATTTTGTCTGCGAAACATCCTCAGAGTGACCACAGTGACCGAATTGAAAAGTATTTGCCATATAAAGACGAACTAGATTTTAACGGAATAACTTTTCCAGTAGCAGAAAATCAGATACTAAAGTTTGAAAAACAAAACAATATTTCAGTAAATGTTTTCGGACTAGATAAGCGAGAAAATGTTTACCCGACATATATTTCAGAGACTGCTACACAAAAGACAATAAATTTATCATTTTATCGAGGACATTACGTTTGAATAAAAAACTTTAACGGCTTAGTTGGCGGACAGTATAATAAAAATAAAAAGAAGAAATATTTATGTTACAAATGTTTGCAAGGTTTTTCTAAGAATGAGAAACTACAGGAACATCTTAAATACTGTATCAACGTTCAAAGAATAACAATGCCAAGTGAAAACGAAAAAGTCTTAAAATTTAAAAATTACGATCATAAACTAAATATACCTTTCGTTATTTATACGGATTTCGAGTGTTTACTCGCTCCAGTGGCAGGTGCAGAAAATGATCCTAATAAATCAAGTACAAGAAAAATACAGCAAAATGTTCCTTGCGGAGTAGCTTATAAAATAGTTTGTTGCGTCGATGATACGTTTTCATGTCCGGTTAAGTTATACAGATGTAAAGATAGTGAATCTGAAAGTCCGGCGGTATGGTTACTAAAAAATCTTATAGATGATGTTAATAAAATTTCTAACAAATTATTTAAGACAGCTCCAATGAAAATAACATCTGAGCAACAACTTGAATTTGATGAATTTGATGAAGCGGTTAATTGTCACATTTGCGAAAAATCTTTAGTAGACCCCAACGGAGTCCAAGATAAAGTGCGCGATCACTGTCATCTAACTGGCCAGTATCGTGGAGCGGCTCATAATAATTGTAATTTAAAACTTCATGCACCAAAGTTTATACCTGTCGTTTTACATAACTTTCGCGTCTATGATAGTCATATCATTGTAGAAGCTTTTGGCAACGAGGAAATTAAATCTAAACTAAAACTAAATGATAAGATAAAATGTATACCAAATCATTTTGAAAAGTATATGTCAGTTACGCTCGGAAAATTACGTTTTATTGACAGCCTGCAATTTATATTAGCATCATTAGAAGATCTTGTAGAAAATGCTGTAAAAGCTGGTAGCGAGTTTTATTACCTAAAAAGTTGCGTTGGAGATAAATTTAATCTACTGACAAGAAAAGGAATGTTTCCGTATGAGCATCTCGATGACTGGAGCAGATTTAATGAAACTTCTCTGCCTGGCAAAGATAAATTTTACTCGCAACTCAAAAACGAAGATAGTACAGATGACGAGTACAAATATGCAAAAGATATTTGGAATAAATTTAACTGCAGAACATTTGGTGATTGTCATGATTTATATTTGAAAACAGATGTATTACTACTAGCAGATGTTTTTGAAAGTTTTCATCGAGTTAGTCATAAAAATTATGGACTAGATTCTTGTTGGTATTATTCTTCTCCAGGATTGTCTTGGGACGCTCTACTAAAAACAAGCAAAATAGAACTGGATCTCTTGACAGATGTTGATATGTTTAATTTTATTGAAAAAGGTATCATAGACGGAATTAGTGTTATAACAAAAACATATGCAGTAGCTAATGATAAATATCTAAAAAATTATGATAAAAATCTCCCGTCGAGTTATATTATTTATCTAGATTGTGTGAATTTGTATGATTGGGCCATGTCAGAACCAATGCCCTGGATTTCATTGGATATCTCCAGATCAATTTATTAAAGAAACTGAAAAAGATTTACCTAGAAATTTTTCATACTTTATTGAAGTTGATCTAGATTATCCTAGTTCGTTACACAATCTACATAACGACTACCCATTTTGTGCAGAGTCTATGATGATAGATTATAGTTTACTATCACCTGAGCAACGAGCCCTGACAACAGCAAAAAAAATCGATTGTTAATAAATTAGTTCCAAATTTGCTAAATAAAAGAAATTACGTGATACATTACAAAAATTTAAAACAAGCAGTAGATGCTAGACTAATTCTGAGAAAAGTCCATCGTGTGCTGAAGTTTAATCAGTCTAGGTGGATATCAAATTATATTGACTTAAAGACCAAACGTCGTGCTGTGGCTAAGACCGACTTTGAGAAAAACTTTTTTAAGTTAATGAATAACTCAGTTTTTAGAAAGACAATGGAGAACATTAGAAAGCGAGTAAATCTTGAAATTGTTAATGATATAAATCGCAGAAATAAATTGGTTAACGATTACGGCTTTGTCAGCATGAAAATATTTAATGAAAATCTTGTTGCAATACAACGACGAAAGACAAATTTAAAGTTAAATAAACCGATTTATGTTGGTGCAGCTGTACTTGATATATCAAAGTGGCTGATGTACGACTTTGACTATAATTTTAGTAAAAAGCAGTGGCCAGATTCGGAGTTGCTATTTACTGATACAGGCTCTCTAGTTTATAATATAAAATGTGAAGATGTCTATGAGGATATTTACAAGCACCGTGACCTATTTGATTTATCAGATTATCCAAAAAGAATTGGATTCCATGATGATGAGAATACAAAAGTTATTGCTAAATTTAAGGATGAATTTATGTTTGTGCCGGTGAAAGAGTTTGTTGGACTAAGAAGTAAAATGTTTTCCGTAATTCTCGACGATAATAGACTGACAAAGAAAGCGAAAGGTATTCCTCGTGGGTATGTAAAACAATGTTTGAAATTTAACTATTTTAAGTCAGCGTTAAATAATAATGTTAGTGTTATAAAAACTAATGTTATCCGTACAAATCTTCACAAGCTCGATACAGATACGATTATTAAACGTGGAATTAGCAATTTTGATGATGAAAGATATTGTAAAGACGGAATTAATACTCTAGCACTTGAACATTATATTTCTCTGGAAGATATTCTTTGATAAAAACAATTATTCTATAACTATTTAAAGGAAACGGCTAATTAATGTTTGTTATTTCTTTTTTCTGTCTCATATTTTATATTAAATTTTATTTATTGAATTAATGATCGAAAATATAACATTAGCAGAAGAAGATAGAACTGCCTGTGTTACTTTAGAAGGGAGATAATACCGTTCCAGCTTGTTTAAAAATCGTATCTGGATTGTTGAACATAGATTGGTACGAATGCATTGTATAAGGCCGTATTGATTTTCAGACTGTCTGTAATAAAGCGTTGCTGTAGAATCTGTTAAGTGATTTCCAGGTTTATTAGTGAGTTCGTTTTGTCTATTAAGTGATTTCCAGGCGTATTAGTCTGTCTGTCTGTTTCTAAAGCCGTACTGAAATAGAATTCCCTGAATCTTTACAGGCTTGGTAAAAACCCATCTATTGATTTTCAGACATGCCTATAATGTACACAGCGCTGTATTACACGTGAAGGATGACATTGACCATGAAAACCAGTGAAGAGTCCACGATAACGAGTGGCTTAAAACTTTCGGTTTTTCTGTATAAATACACAACCGCTGTCGTTTTTCTGTACAAGATATTTTAGATTAACGTTTTTCAGAATCTGAAAATGTGTTATTTACAATCAGGTAACTGGCAAGTATACAGTAATTTCTCGAATATATACGTGTAACCGAATTTCATGACTCAGTGCATGAATGTTTGATTCTCGTACTGAATGTCTGTGGTTCGATTCCCATCACTGGCATATGTCGGTGGGTATGGTCCTGGGCTACCAAAATTTTTTAAAAGATGGGGGCTCCGCAGCAGCTCCAAGGCTTCATATAATCTCTCATCACGTTGAACAACGTGGTGAGTGCGTTTTGCACTTACCCCGGGGTTTAATTTGGTGGGAGGTTATATGAAATCGCAATGCCTAGACAGTCCTCTGAATCTCTAAAGTTTCGTTTCGTTTAGTGATTCGCGGGGGGATGTGTCTATGCAAGGAGCTCCATAAAATAACCAGTAGCATGTGTGAGCTCTCTACCTCATTTGAAGGGTACTCCATAAAGAAACTTTCAGAAAGAATGTTGCCATAAAGAAAACTTTGTGGGGTGCCAATAACGGTCACAAGAAAGACATCATCATGCAAAGGACCCCTCAAAGGAACCACAGGTAATGAAGGGGCCTTAATGGAATGGTAACCGCTTATGATGCTACTGGTTATTTTTTATATTTTGTATAGTATATTTTTATTGTACAAGGGGGCCACTCCAAAAAAATAATTTTAGTCTTATTTTGAGCTAAAAATGACTCCTTAATAAAATTACAAAATAGAAATGTTTATAGGATAATTCTAGGTTTGGTCTAGGATTTGCCTCTTAGTCTCCTACTCATAGGAGTGTGGAGATATATGATATATCTGTTTAATTGCATTCATATTTCTTTGTCGTTAGTCTTCGTGTATGTGCTCAGTCTTAAATATGTATTTACATACATAATTTAAAAAAAAAAATTAATAAGGAATGTAACAAGAGTCCCTCAAAGGGATTGACGCTCTACGGGCTGTATAGAATTCCATGGATGCAATATAAAACCATTTCTTCGTTTTAAGTGCCGATTGTTCAAACCATCTTTGAACTTCTTCAATGATAAATACGTTTGCAAATTAGCTGCTTTGCTATTGGATGTAAACTTGGCACCATTTTCATTTAGGCCCAATAAGGCGTAAAAAGATGTTTTGTGGGATGAAAACCCTATGTTGATAAGACTTTCCATTTTGAAGGCACAACAATAACACAGTTTTCACAATGGATCCCATGGTGGTCATATTCGATATCAGATTTGCTCATTCATTTATGAAAACATACATACATACATACACATACACAACGTTGGATGGTTGATATAGGAATCGCTGGATACCTATATGCCCGAAGACTGGTAAGCAGCAGCCCTAGTAGTAGTAGTAGTAGTAGTAGTAGTAGTAGTAGTAGTAGTAGTGAAACTATGCAGTCTCATAGTTTGTTATATTTCTTCGTATCTTTGACATTTCATTCATAAACCTGCTTCATGGAATTGTCGTTTTGGCGCTTTGGGCTTTGAAATTGGAACATTTCTTTTTATTCTCTTTCTTATGTCTATTATTTTATACAACTGTCATCAGATGCAGGTATCAATATAGTTTGATCGTCTATATAAGCTTACATACTAGTCATCAGATGCAGGTATCAAAATCGTTTGATCGTCTATATAAGCTTGCATACTAGTCATCATATGTAGGTATCAATATCGTTTGATCGTCTATATAAGCTTACATACTAGTCATCAGATGCAGGTATTAATATCGTTTGATCGTCTATATAAGCTTACATACTAGTCATCAGCTGCGGGTATTAAAATCAATATCGTCAATATTAGTTTATACAATGGTCATCAGATACAGGTATTAGAATTATTAAATCATCAATATTCATTTGCAGAATGGTCATCATATGCATGTATTAAATAATAAGATCGTCAATATTCGTTCATGTAATGGTCATCAGGTATTAAAATCATCAATATTCATTCACAGAATAATCGTTAGATGCAGTAATAAAATCAATAAAATCAATAAATCGTCAATATTAGTTCACACAATGGTAGTCAGTTACAGGTATTAGAATCATTAAATCAAGAATATTCATCTATAGAATGGTCAACAGATTAATGTATTAAAATCATTAAATCGTAAATATTCGTTTGAAACATGGTAATCTGATACACGTTTCAAATTTGTAGCTCTTCTCTATTCCTTTACAGAATGGCCACCAGATAAATGTATTGAACTCATTAAATCCCCGATATTTGTTAATCGATGGCTCGTCGGATCCTGTTGTGGACTTCTTCGTTGGTTACATGGTCAATGTATGAAATGCCCAAGATCTTGCGGTAGCATCTCAATTCGAAGGTTTGAATCCTTCTTTGTAGATCTGATGTGAGCGTCCATGTTTCACAATCATACAGAAAGATGGATATGACAATCGAGCGCATCAGCCTTATTTTGGAACCAAAAGCAATGTTGGTATGTTTTCATATTGGTCTCAGCCTTGTCACTGCAGCCATTGATGAGGACAGCACTGGTGGCTTTGTCAAAGAGGTGCTCAGCAACCTGCACCAGGTTTGAGCTGATGTTGTCTTCCTCATAGTTGCTCATAAGGTTGCATGTCATACCCTATCAAAAGCCTTTATGAATCCTATAAAGAAGTGATATAGATTCTGCTGATGCTGGAGGTATTTCTCGCAAATGAGTCTGAAATTGAAGATTTGTTCTTTGGTGCCCCTTCCTGCTCTGAAGCCTGCCTGCACTTCAGCGATATAGGGTATGTCCTTAACGACACTTGTTGAGCAGGAGAAAATGCTTGTATATAAGGACAGAACTGAGCATTTGATTTAATTCCCATTTCAAATTCCTATTTTGGATTCTTATTTCCTACGTTCTTGTTGTAATGTAACACTACAGATGTATTTAATGTTGTGTTTAGATAATTTGAGAGATGGCATTTGTTAATTATTACTCATTGAAACTAAACAGTGCTCATTGGACTAAAATATTACTAAGTGACTATTGTGAAGTTATATAAAAGTGTTCCGAACAATACAAAGAATTATGCTTTTAATCTTCTTGTTACTATAATTTCTGTATTGTTATTCATTACTATGAAATGTACATAAACAAACAGCAAATTAAAAGACATCACAAAAATATACTCAAAATGATTAAAGCTAGCATATTGTTTCTTGTCTCTCTCTCTGTCTTATGATTGGTTCACCTGCTCAATCTTTTCAGAGTTAGGAGTATTAAACTTGGAATTCGTTTATTGTCAACCTTTTGTATATCTTTTATGGACGACTTATCAGGCATTACAATTATCATATCCATCAATAAATAGTCCCAAGTTTAAATCTTAAAGATACCACTGTTATCACCTAATAATCTATCTGACCTAAAAGTATCAATTACTTTTACCATGTTTCCTATGGAGGAAACATTTTGCATAGCAGATGTTCTATTTTGGATTAGACTACCTAACATAGAATAAGGTAAGATCGCATACTAAGACATGTAATAAGGTAAGATCGCATACTATGACATATAATAAGGTAAGATAGCATACTAGGACATATAATAATGTAAGATCGCATACCGTGACATACAATGTAAGAGCGTATACATTCATGTAATGTAGATAACCCTTCCTCTGTTAGCACATTGCTATCCTACAGAAAAAATATAAGTGCTTCATATTTATTTTATCTGAAGTTGTATAT
>JAECUM010022697.1:0-52341 GCA_016617855.1 Megalonaias nervosa | reverse complement strand
TTCTACATCTAAAGATATTTCTCTTTCAGGACTCTCCAAAACATATAAGTCAGAAATGATGATCATGTACAAAACCACAAAATGTATCACACAAAACATTTCCTATTACAGTATAAAAAAACAATAAACGCAAATAATTAGAATCTTGTATTGTAACGAAAAGCGTTTAACCCTGAATTTATCTGTGCCAATAAAATCCCAAACAAGTTTTTTCAGACAACCTAATCTCCTTAAGATGATCTGGTTAAAAATCCATCATTTAAAAAGCATTTTCAAAAGGGTTGATTTAAATATTCACAAAAGACCTTCAAAATTATATACTGCTGTATAAACAAGGACTGAATTTTCTGTAAAATCAACTTGTCTTCTTGTAATTCGTTAAACCAGTCCCCAAACCTGTATTGATGCAGGGGCTCGTATCATTCGTTAATATAAAATACAAGGGACAACAATTTCTCATTTCAGCTCTGAGATTCAACACTTTGGACTACAAAGTTGGCTTAAAATGAACAGCAATCCGTTTTCTAATCCGGGTTTCGTCCGAATATTCCCACCCCATTTTTCATATTTGGACATTTAGGTTGGGGTGTGGGTCATTGCAAAATTGCATATCGAAAATTTGGAATTTGCCACTGTGTGGTAACGACACATGGTTGTCGCTTACCAGCGGGCGTAGAAAAATTAAGCTTATGTTGACTTGTACTTGCATGAAATCGATAGGAAAATGGTTTATTTTTTCAGAAATGGCAAGTATTATAATCGTTATGTCTTTAATCCGCTTACAGACTAGATGAAACTACGGCATAGATGAAACCTGACCCGGTACTCGCAATTTTCATTACTAGTCATATAACTTCACAAATCTCAAATGACGACATCGGAAGTCCAATAGTCACGTGATATCAACAACAAACTTCTTTTTAGTGTTGTTGTACAGAAATTCAATTATATTAAATGAAAGTCAGATACTTTTTGCAAAAACCGGCAATCTGGCCAGTCTGATTTATCAAGTGGAGAGCACATGTCAACGTGGTACTCACGTGATACAACACTCCTGAAGTTGTTCTCGGAATTTATAAATATGGAGAATTTTGTGTTCTTTCGTTTTTGTATTTTTATTACAACCAGTATACGACTTTCATTTAATATTTTTTTTTAATTTTTTTTTTTTTTTTACAACATTTGAAAATGTGGGTTGTTATATTTGTGTACTCATGCGACTAGCAATACTAATCGCGAGTACCAGGTCATATTTCATCAACGCCGTAGTTATATCTGGTCTTTCAGCAGATTAAAGACATAACGATTTTAATACTCACAATTTCTGAGAAAATAAGTAATTTTCATATCGATTTCATGCATGTATCACTCGATCTAACAATGTTAAAAGTTTGCTAGGCCATCCGGTAAGCGGCTACGCTTTGCCACCACCATGTTGGCCTCACGAGATGCTAGACTGGTTTTCATACCTTCCAGGTAAGGAAAGATACAGATATTGAGCTGACTTTCAAAATAAAAGTCTACTAGATGAATCTAATCCACCGAGCGTTTGGATTGACTCAGCATATATGTTTATTGCAAGTACCGAAATAATCCATACTGCACACTCTGAATATACTGGTTAGAACTCTATAAATTTAACTCACGATCAGTTTAGTTATGACTCAATTACATGATTGTTTCGGGCATCAAGTAGTGGCAGAAAATTGCCGGGTTTTTCCTGACTTTCATCAATATTTGCGAAATAGAGAGAGAGAGAGAGAGAGAGAGAGAGAGAGAGAGAGAGAGAGAGATTGTAATGTAAACTTTCAACTGGTAGAGCTTTGATCACCCCCATCATCACATTACACGACAAGTTACTTGCTTTATTCACTGCTCTAAAACTCCACATAAATATTGTTTCACATCAAGGAGAGTACATTACTGTGTATTAAAACTATTTCATCCCATTTTGCAACAGTATTTCACCCCATCTGCAACAGCAGTACATAGTCTTTTATTATCACATTATGTGAAAGCATCAACATCCACTCTCATGCCTAGATTACCATCTCAATTCATCACATGAACACCTTAGCATAGTCAAGCTCTACTTTTACAAAAGGAAAGCCCTTTGTACATTAAATCTGGCTATCTTCAAATGTGATTTTCAGCCTTATTAGAGTGAACACAAGCTTAATTTAAAAATTTTCAACATTTTGAATAAACAGAGAAAATTAAATCAAATAACAATTTTTTAAAATTTATGCAGCAAAGCCCCTTTTAAAGACTTTAAAGCAAAATTAGCTTATCTGAAAACAAAATCACACCACCACTGATGACAATGGTTCCAATAGAGGAAAAGTGATACACATATAATGTCAGGATAAACAAGCCTCATAATGAACCAATGGAGACAACTACAGCCAGCAACCATTATAATGCCACCCTCACTTATCACCAGCCAAATGACCTAACCAGATTTCCCGATTATAATTATGGCATTATACTACCATCCTTGCCTGACATGATCTCTCAACCTAACATCTGGACAAAAATTCTTTTCATTATAATTCCATGCATTATAATCCCTGTTCTGTCTTTGAATAAGTCTTCCAAGCAAAGACTATTTATTCTGATAGCTATCTGGCTTCTACCATGATGCTGAAAGGACATTTGGTACATAACCTTGAAACCACCATGTTTCCATTGCAAACCTTGAGATTCTGACATAGGAGAACATGTCAAATAATTTTGTGTACACTTGATTTCAACATTACTGATAATTCACAGCTTTTAGTTACAATTTTTACTTCAAACATCATAATAAATCAAATTCTTTCACTTATAACAAAATCTATAATCAAAATTTACAGTAAAGCAACAACAGTATCTGTGATGGACTTAAATTTATGTTTCTTAATCTCACTGAAACTTCATGACACAAAATATAACTTGTATAGTTTTGGAATAATAATGAATGAATTTAAAATTCCTTGTAGTTAAGTTATGTTTTATATTTTGTATTTATTATTCTTTATGTTTAATATCTAATTATATATCTTCAGGATTCAAATTTAAAGGTAAAATAATTTCTCTCCCATGTCAGAATACAATGATGTGGTGGGAAAAAAGAAGAATTGAGTGTAAAGAGTTCAAAATTTACAATGTTAAAAACATTCACTTTAAAACAGCAATTTTACCAAACCTTTTAGCCAAATAATATAAAACAAAACAAATACCCATTGTACTTTCTGAAAATATTCACATTTTTTCAGCTTGATTCAGCTAAATTGTTGCATAACTTTATTTTTGCACAGATGGTAACCTTGCAAATAAGTTACTATCAAAAACTCATGATAAGTATTGGGGTATAAGCATTTCTTACTACCTTTACAGAATGAAATATGAAATAAACCCATTTATCTCCATAAACAATCAGATTATAAATCTCCAAGGGTAATTATAGTGTGACCCCATTAAAGCACTCTCCGTTATAACATGAATTCAGTTGTAACAGGATTGTTGCGTGGCTCCTGAAACTTTATATACATGTATTTTTCTCAAACATGTAAAATATTTATTTCTTAAAAGTACCCAAAAAAATGTGTAAAAAGTTTATTATCATTTTGGGGAAGAGATCATGTATGAATTCTAATAAAAGACAAACATGTCATGGCTCCAGTTATTTTATATACAAGTATTTTTCTTGTACATGAAAAAATAGTTTTTTTCTACTTAGAATTACAAAATATAATGTGTAAAAAGTTTATTCAGGGATCATAATGGGCTTCAACAATGTCACAAATTGCGACTTGCTTTTCCTTATTGGAAACCAGATATACCATCTGGCAATTTTTTTTTTTTTTGCGACATTGTTGGCTGTTTGAACTTGTATATACAATCTTGGGTTTGGAGCAGAGAAATTCAGAGGCACCATGAAAGGAAGCGACAAACTTGATATAAAATGCACTAGAATTTATCTACTGTTACATAAATTCTTTGTTCATATTGACAAACCATCTTAACAGTATCATAATCTGCTTATTCCAACATCTGGCCTGAGTACTGTATGCTGTAACATCTATGCAAGTTTGTTTTTTTTGTTGAAATTTCCGGTAGGGGAGATCAACCAATTAGGCACTATCTCATAATGGATCTTTCAGACAAAATAGTATCAGACTATCGACTGCTTGCTAGTATTTCATATATTTATTTGGACTGACTTTTGTATGTGGGTGGTAAGTAAAATTGCTCCTCTTTTCACTCGAGGAATTAAATCCTTCAGAACACTCATATTTTATGTACTAATCCCTGTCAGAACAAAAATATGTATTCATTGTCTGTTGACTTTTTTTTTTAAATTTCTGATGATGCAGTGTCGCTCCGCTACCAGAAATGTAAAACAAAAGCACAGATCTACTTGTTGGTCTATCAAATAGTCATGCTACCTGGACCAGTTACAACTGATCAACCTTTGAAGGCAGGAACAGTAATTGCTACAATTGACCAAATGACAACGAATTCCTTTTGTATTTAAAAAGTACCCAGAAAAGATAGTTTGTGGAAACTTCAAAGATAACTGATTACCTTTAAAGTACTGATTGTTCTGTTCTATAATCATTTGATTTTGCCACCACAATAAGAAACAGTCATTTGTTTGGTCCTCCAAAGCTGTCCTTTAGCGGTACCTTCAATAACACATGCACCCCACATCAAAAAAGCTGACTACAATCTTCAATAAAAACAAAGAACCTTGCCTCAAAGGAAGTCAGTACTAAACTTAAATAAAAGCAATGGAATCTAATGGATTGTTGCATTTTCCATAGTGAATGGACACATTTATTATGCCGTAAAAGCTTCCTTTTTGCAGCAAAAATGATTATGCTTATGGTCGCTACTAACGGCAGCATAAAATGCAAATTAAATTTCCAATATTTTGAAACTATTGATACCTGGCCTTCAAGTTAAATAAAGATGGGGTATCTTGCAAAAATGTTTGTTAAACTTTTTAATCTCATGATGTTTTCATTTCACTATGAATAGCTTCATCCCCTGAGAAGCCTCGCAAGATGATAGCTGTCTCCAGCTGACCAAAATCTAGGTCAATTTAAGTACATGTACATGTAGCATGTAAACAACTTTATCCATGTGCTACTGGCAACAATATTGTAGTGAATTGTTTAGTGATAATTGGATATAGATCAGACAAGGACTACCAATTTTTTATGTATGTGTTATTTGTGTTTTCTAATGGGATGTGACTCACAGATGAATTTTATAACATCATCTATACTCGAAACTCATGGATTTATTATATACATGTACAGCACTTAATGGATTATGGATTGTACTACACAAATGTAAGTTGTCAATATACAAGTGTTTTTCAGACTAGTTTGTCTTTATTTAATCAAAAGCATGTATACTGCACCCACTTTTATTACCCCCCCCCTTTTTTTTTAGGTATATGCATCATTTTCTTCAGCTAACTGACTTGGTTGGTTATAATATAGTTCGGTCTATAACACAATCAGGTTCTATGGACCCCATACTGTGTTATAGCACTGTCACACCATATTTACTTGTGATCAGGCTACAAATGCATTAATATCATTTAGTTCTTTAGGCTTCATACCAAAAATGAAATGCAATTGCAAACATAGAAAAGTTGAATAAAAGTATGAAAATACAAGGTTCCAACTGTTTTACAGTTAAGAAAGACAAAATAACATTACAGAATACACTTAGAGAAGCATTCTATTGCTACAAATGTGGTGAGGTGATGGTGTCAACTTTGTATTTTCTGTGTATTTGTCTGAAATACTGGGGTGACTATTTCACTTGAATCTCTGCCTAGCATGGACTCTTATCTTTCCATTAATCTACCCTAGCTCTTAGTGTCCTGTTAGGTTTGAACCCTATATACTGCCAGCCTCATAATGCCATTATGTATAATGGCAAATATCTGCAATTATTAAGTGTAAACCAAATGAATGGATTTTTACAAGTTCTCTTTTCATTTATGTATCCATTGATGACAATTTAAAAAAAAAAACAACAACAACAAAAAAAACCTTTGGTACAAGGTCTCATTTCTTGACATCATGTACTAAAGGATAAATCATGAAGAATTCTAAGATGGGTGTGGTGGGGTGTAAGATCGGATCTGGAGGTCACTAATGCCAATATAACAGTCTGGAGGCACACAATCAGTAAACTTTCACACTCCCACCCCCTTTATAAATATGCAAGAAAGATAAATTACCTTATGAGAGGGTTGTCTCCCTTCTCTCCTTCCTCAAGAGGAATAAGAGATAGTGGTAGCTGTGGAACAAGAGCCACATTCTGAAATGTATGACAATGCAATTATTTTGTGTATGACGACGAAACACTGTGTATGATAATGCAATGTTTTGTGTATGACAATGCAATACTTTGCATACAACAATGCAATATTTTGTGTATGACAATTCAAAGAGATAAAAATTTAACATTGCTTCTAGTACTTAGATCTTAGTGGAGTTAAATGTTCCTTCATGGGTCTATAACAGATTATAGTCTGATCCTTGTATTACTCAATTCAGTCACTCAGTTGTGTTCATTTAATCAATCACTATCAGTCAGATCAACTTTAGTACTGACACAAAAAATATAAAAATCAAAAACAAATACAATTAATATTTTGGGAAAAATATCTATTTAAATTATAAACAAAATAAACTTGTTCTACATCAAGATGTTGTTGATCTGCAGAATACTATACTAGTCTTTAAATACAGCTGTCATCCAAGTCTTCATTATATTTATATTCTACCTTGAAAATGCTCCACTCTTAAAACTTAAAAAACTGTTCCAGCATTATATGTGAAGAGAGGGTGGGAGGCACTTTTTCAAAAGTTCCACCACTTACAAAGTTTAAATGGACTGGTCAAACAATCTGGACTACATCCATCAGCTGTAATTAAAATAATTTCCTTCCACCACCCACACTACTTTTCTGAAACAGCCCTACCCAATTTCAATCATTCATCATTTTTTACACTTTAGTTTGTGTCCAGATAGTGCTAATGGCTGAAAATAAATTCTGACTGGGCTTTTAACATTATGTCTGTCGATGCCAGCCTGAAATATGCTTTGAAACACTTGACACAAAACACAATTATCCATGAAATCATGGATAAGAATATCAAGTCCTTTTTGTAGCTTTAATACATCTTGGTGTTACATACACATGTTCTTAATGGAAATGGGAGAACATATATTTGCCTTCAAGAACTAAATTATCAATGTCACACAAACCCGTCAAACTAACAGTTTGGGCGAAACATGTTGCCAAGATTGAACATAGGTTATACTCATTGAACTATATTAACATAGCCCTTTTCAGGAAAAACATATGCTGCATGAAAAGCAAGCAGCCACACATTGTGTTTTGGAAATATAAAGCAATCAAGATAGAGGTGTGGGAGTGCACATCTCTGTAAGCCTCATCGAGCATCCTGGTTGGTGGAGAGAAAATTTGAATATATCCAGGAAAGCAGAGAAATGGAACAGTGAATCGAGTTTAATTGTGGCCATGTTTAACTGTATGTGTGTGTGTGTATATATATATATATATATATATATATATATATAGATGGGGTGACTTATGGACAAAAAATTGTGTCAATTCATGGAGCCAAACTGTGGAGTTATATTTGGACCAGGATTCAAGTGGAAAAAAATTACTTTGGTGAGTTCCTAATGTAGTGCAATGATAGAACTGTACAATTAAAAGAGAGCTGAATAACAGGACTTGAATCGTTTCAATTGATCTCATATCATTTAATATTTCATTACCATCGCAAGAGATAATGTTAGTGGGAATGTTTGAGTGCAGGCATTATTAGTGTTATATGCCAATGTAATAATATTCGTGTATATTTCATTGTTTGTCTTCATCTTTTAAGTGACTATTGCCTGTCCTAAACATTTACCCTCCCATATCTTAAGTGTCTGACTAAGTGTAGCAGAACGTGTGACAATCAATAAATGTGTGTATAGCAATACACTTGTTCTAAAGATTACATTTACTTTACAATATTTGTGATCCACAAGCTTGGGAACATTTGGACATTTGTTAATGCAAGTTAAACGTCATTTCTAAATCATTATTGCATCACTTCATGATTACTGCCACCAAGGTTATTAGGTATAAATATGCAAAATGAAACTCACTAACTGAAATATGACAAATAACTTAAAAATATTACAGTGCCATAAGATAGATGATAAAAACTGTTTCATTTGTGAAGACTTGTGCTCCAACTAAGCTATTTGTAGAAATGACCTAAGTAGGAAAATATTTGCAATAGAACAATTTATATGGTAGTTTGTTTGGAATAAAGAGTTAACTACATTTTATTTTTTTATAAGTTACAAAATTCTTAAACCTGATTTTGAAAAATAAAATGTATTATTTATGAAAACTGATCACCAGTATATGTAAAGTGACACCTCTTTATCATGAGTATTATAAAAAGATACAGATTAAAGTCCAATGAATATCATGAATCATATTAGTAAGGAATTTTAATGGTTTCTGGGGCATCATTTTCATGTAGAAATATGATCAAGTAATGATTAATGGTTTTTCTTTTTTTATTTACCTACAAAGGCTGAGGTCTCTTAACCAACAGGTGGGAATAATTTAGCACATGGCTTGCTGTAGGTTTTGATCTATTGATTGTTGTCACTTTTATATGGGTTTTGTTTTCGTCCTTGTTTTTAAATAGCCACCACAATCCCATCCTGAAGATGGATGGAAGAATCCTTACTTGATCGGAATCTTCTAGGTTTTCCTTCCTTGTGATGTTTTTCCCTTCAGGCATGTCATCCAATGTCAGGAACTGAAGCCAGAAATATCATAATACTGTATAATTTTGTATCCATTTTTCACATTATAAAGAAATTAAAAATGAACACAAGGAGTTTTGTTTTCATGCAGATGTTTCCTGATTACATTCTAAGAAAAGATGTGATAAATAAATGGGAAACCTCTGAAACATTATTTTTAAATTGACATGCAATACAACATAAATGTGCTAAATTTCTAAAATATGTTTTACATAAATCAGGGCTGGAAAAATGAAAATAAGAAAAAGAAAAATTAGCACTAAGATATACTTGCTCTTCAAAATAACAAGTCTCTGTTTGAGAATCGTCAAAAGACCAATATCCTGATTATCCTACCCATGTATTACCTCCTGGGCTAAAAAGACCAGTATTTTTGTGATCCTATGCCTGTATTACCTCAAGGGCTTTAAAGACAAGTATCACTGTTATCCTACCAATGTATTACTTCAAGGGCTTAAAAGACCCATGTATTACATCCAAGGGCTTTAAAGACCAGTATCCTAATTACATTTACCCATGTATTACCTCATAGGCTTTAAAGACCAGTATCTTTGTTTATCCAATCCATATATTACCTCAAAGTCTTTAGAAACCAGTATCTTAGTTATCCTATCAATGTATTACCTCAAGGACTTCAAATACCAGTATCTTTGTTATCCAACCAACGTATTACCTCACAGACTTTAAAGACCAGTATCTTTGTTATCCAATTCATATATTACCTCAAAGGATTTAAAGACGAGTATCTTTGTTATCCTACGAATGTATTACCTGAAGGGCTTTAGAGACCAGTATCTTAGTTTTCCTATACCTGTATTACCTCAATGGCATTAAAGACCAAAATCTTTGTTGTCCTACCCCTGTATTACCTGAAGGGCTATAGAGAGCAGTATCTTAGTTATCCTACCACTGTATTACCTTGATGGCATTAAAAATCAGAATCTTTGTTATCCCATCCATGTATTAACTAAAGGGTTTTAGAGACCAGTATCCTTATTACCCTACCTCTTAATATTGTTTTTTAATTTCTGTGCTGTTTATTTTGTGGACATTTTAAATGGCTGGCTATCCCCTACACCTTCCATGTGTTTTCATTTGCCTGATGCTTTTAGACTATGATATAAAATAAATGCTTTATCCTGTGGGCATCTTGCATGAAAAACAATGATAGATTACAGCTTTGTACTATCCCATATATATAGTCTGCTTCTCTGACCATCTCCTGTATGTTGAAAGTAAATACCCCAAATGAAGACTAGGCCCAGACCAGCCAATATCCAGATCTGAGAGCAATGAATGTATTTTCACAATTTTTTGCTACTGTTCCTTAAGTCTGTAATTTAATGGTTGTTTCAGTCAGCCTTATGGTAAAATCTAAAGGTATGACAGGTCTAATGCTGAATTTTTCATTAAAAAAACCCAATGTGCTCTAAAAAACAGAAACAGGAATAGAAAAATAAAACAAAAAAACCAACAAACCACATGGTTACCTCTTCATCAGCAGTCTTGTTACATTGGCCATCTTGGTCATTCCCCTCATCTGCTGAGGAAGGCTGTGTCTTTTTTCTTAATAAAATAGTCAAACATATCTTAAACCTATTATTATAACAGTATACAGTCAAACCTATGTTATGTAGACACCTATGGGAGAAGACTAAACTGGTTTCTTAACTCTGAAATGTGTTTGATCTATCGAGCTCGGTTTCTAAACAAATATTGTGTTTCATATATATATATATATATATATATATAACTATAGTGGACGCAATCAAAAAGACACAAGAGTAGTCATCTACACAGTGTATTTAAGAATTTTATAAACTTTTCTGGAAATTACTGTTAAAAATGTTCTTTCTTAAGTGGTATATGTAATTTTAGTCAATCTTCCCATGTAATTTTAGTCAATCTTCCCATGATAAACATAGGGTTATAGACAACTATTACATAAAGATTTAATTAATTAGGCATTTTACTCACCAGACTGGAACTAATATTGCATTTTAAAAAATCTTATGGTTAGTTTGTGAATACTGCAAAGCACATTATTCTAAACTGAATCTCAATCATCAAACTGATGATAATGCCCTTTTGAATGCAACAATGTTTTAATAATCAACACTAATTCAAGGTGATAACGATAATGCCCTTTTGAATGCATCAATGTTTTAATAATCAACACTAATTCAAGGTGATAATGATAATGCCCTTTTGAATGCATCAATGTTTTAATAATCAACACTAATTCAAGGTGCATTGATTATATGGACGTTTCAGCAAGTATTCTCATAGTAACCAAGTACTATTATTTCAAACATTCACACACATCCAGAACATATACTGATATCATGGTTTATATGGATCAACTACACCATCATAAAACATAAAATGTGCATACAGCAGGAATGTTGACAGCTTTGGTCTAAGTTCTTAAAATTAAATTGTTTTACATAAAGTTGAATGCAATCATATTGATTTGGTTTTTTTAGTCAATCTGCATAAAATATGCAAATACACTGCATATTTAAGCTCTGGGACTTGAACACTTTTTAAATTGATAAAGGGAGCTTGCTTTCAAAATAACTACTCTTCCTTGAGTTAAATACATCTCAAACATGAAAAAGATTTTTTTAATGTGTTCAAAAAAAGCACATTGTATCTTGCACCTATCTGTTGCAACAGTCTATGACAGGGTTCACATGGATAGAACACTAGGAGGCCAGGGCCCGGTTTCACTAAACATCCTAAGTGTGTTTTTCAACTCAAATTTTGAGATTTTCCCCAGCATTTGAGATTTTTCTCAAATCCGGTTTCAAAAAGAACACATGAGAAAAATCTCAACTCAAATTAGAGAAATGTCCTCAATTACCTGAGGTTAGGGTTACGCTCCCTCAAGTGGAGATGCTCAAATATGGCGCTTGAACAACATTATCGCCAATGTCATCAAAGGCATCAATTAGAAAGGAGAACTTTTAGGGACTGAGGTAACCCCGTGGACATCGATGACACCGTTTTGTTCGCTTGCTATAGATTTACCAAACTTACCATTTTATTCATCGTAAATACTGTTACTGAAACACTTAATTTGGCATTTACAAAGCAGAGAATGACGTTGCCACTCCTCCACAAGGTGCTTGTGGCCTTACACTTTATTGCCACTGGTGCTCACTTCAGGCTCATTGGAGAGTTCTTGGGTGTGAGTGTAGCCAGTGTAAGCAGATGTATATCTGGAGTGGCAAAAGTCTTAGTGAGACAGGTGAAGAACTTCATACAATTTCCCCAACAAGAGGCAACAACTGACTGAAGGTAGTACACTGCAATTAAAAAATATTTTGTAACTTATGTTAAGAAGTTTATATGGGCTACAGACTTTGATCTAATGTCACATCGGGCGCGTTGGAACTTGGGGTCATGACGGTATTGTTGTTAATTATATTATTCACACCACAGGGGCTTGTACAGTTGCTAATAATTTACCTATCAGTCATACATATATTATTATATATTGCATGTATGACTGATATTTAAATTGTAAAAACCGATAAAAGACCATGTGATTTGAACACCATCCCAACTAAAGTCAAAAAGGGAAAGCATCAATGATGTAAACAAATTCTTACAACTTAGTAATTACATTAATTTATTGTTTCTAAATTGTCAATATAGGGTCCTGACAATGAAAACTTGTGACCACTTCCATCAAAATGGAAGCACTTGATATAAACAAACATACAGGCCACACACTGTCCTATTCTGGTTTATTTACTAGTCCATTTCAAATAAATAAATGCAATATAATATTTATACCACAAATTGAACAAATAAAAAAATAACTCTTGTCTACATGTATTTAAATAGACGTAAATACAAATATTTTGCAGTTGTTGAGATTATCAAATATGGTGGACTAAATTACATTTGTTGCATAAAAAAATTATATTCGTGCATGCAAATATGGCGACCGTATAGATGCTTCCCAATAAGGTCACTAGCAGATGATGTTCTGTCCATTTTACCTGGACGATGGGCAACCTGGAAGTTTCTCCTATATGCGATCACCAAAATTTACCATTTTTAACAAGGCACACTGAAACAAAGTCAACTTATAAATCACAAATATAGATACTAACAGAAAGCTTGATTTGTGTTTTATATATATATGTAATTTTCATAAAAGTATCTTGAGATTCAATGAATTTATTTCAGCTTACAAACACCATATAAAGTTAACGGTAAAACTGACGGTTGACCACAAATATGGTGGCAGATGACGTCATTCGGGAACTATCTATTACTTAAGAAACTACAGTTGGATTCATAATTGGTCAGAGCATTGACCAATAGAAAAAGATAACTAGGCTTAGCATTTACTTAATCACAACACAAACATTACAGAGTTTCATACCTTTTTTACTTAAAAGATGCACATTACATTATCTTATGCAGTTTTAAATTAAAAAAAAATAAACCCAAAGTGTATGCAAGTATATAATTTCTTCTAAATCATGGCTCTGTCTAGAATTCCCTCTTGCACCTATAACCATTGTTTTCTACCTTTGACACACCACATTTTATTCCATGCAAACAGGTGGGGGCAAATAACAAATATAAATTAAATATAAATAACTGTTACAATTTACTTCAAACTGATTAACGTAATAAAATGCATTTATTAATTTAGATTCATAACACAATTTCATTTGCTGAAGGATATATCTTATAGATTATGATAAACTAAAGCACCAGTGAAGAGAATATGGCAGATAACAGATATACCTATAATCATAGCTGTTCATAGCAGTGAATAGGTATGATTATATGTAGACTAAAATATCAAAATCAAGATGAAATTGGTCACTTGAGCAACAGGAATTAAAAATTCCAATTCATATATACATTACTCATGACAGGGTAGGATTATTAACAATACACGGAATTGAGAATTTATTACTTAATGCTATCAATATATTTAAATTCATTATATTATTTGAATCAACAGTCATTGTGCCTAATTTTTCCCATTTCTGAACTTAATATTTGGTCATGTAGATTAACACAGTTAATAAATATTTATCATTTGTATTAAACAATAAAGTGACAGAAGAGATAAATGACTTATTGTAACACATACTTGATGTCAATAATACCCAATACTTTTAAAATAAATTATCTATATTTATTACAGGATTTCCAAATGTTATTGGGGCAATAGATGGCACATTCATCAGGATTCAGACCCCAAGTTCTAATGAACAGGATTATGTAAACAGAAAAGGATTTCATTCCCTTAATGTACAGGTAATTAATAACAGATGAAAATATAGTGTGAGAGACAATTGGCACCAAATTTTGCAAACATTATAATTGAAACTGCAATGGTCAATATATCGAAATGAGAGGGGAAATAGAGAAATACACATAAAGCAGAGAAAGGTAATCTATATACTGTAATAAAGTTTGTGTTTTTTGAAAATATTGAGATGTGTTATATATACCAATTCTGGGAATTTTAAAAAATAAAAATAAAAAATTGTATTTAACATTATATACATTAAAATGAGTAGTACATATAAAGTACTAAGTGCTTCAATTCACGGGCAAAACTAGCTCTGTTAGATTCATGAATCAAATTTATAATTTTATTTATTTTTTTTCTTTAAACTATTTTTTTAAAATTGGGGAATCACGTGCTAGTGTTGGCAACAGAAAACATTATTTTTTACATTACAGGTACATTAAAAACTTTATATTTGTCTTTATGTACAGGTCAAACTGGTGAATTTAAAGTGTAAATAAAGGATAGTTAAATAAAAATATTGATAGGACCTTGTATGTGCAAGTGTAAACTAATATTTTTCTTTTCAGATGACATGTAACTTTAGATTCCGCATAACAAACTGTGTAGCAAAGTGGCCAGGCTCTGTGCATGACTCCAGAATGTTCCGGGAAAGTCAACTTTGTACTGCATTTAAAAATGGTAATCAATGTGCATGCAGTATGTATGTATATATATATATATATATATATATATATATATATATATATATATATATATATATATATATTGTGTGCACTAAAATCATTTCATAATATTGTTTTATTTTAAAGTACTTTTATGTCATATCTTACAATTGGGTATGATGTAGGTAGAGGTTAAAATGTACATTACATCAAACAAAAGTAACATTTGTTTATGTCTTGGAATCAAACCTTATATGTGGATATGTATCTCCTGGACACAAAATATATCCAGATGATTTTGGATTTTATGAATCTGATCATATGTAGGGTTGGTTGTAGAATATGTAATTTTATTGAGATGTAATTAAAAATTACAAGAAATTACCCTATCAAGAGCCAAAAACAAATAATTTTACATATAATAATCGTTACTAATATGATAATGTTTTTAATATGATGATATTTTTAGCTGATAATTTGTGTTAATTTATCATTTTAATATCCAATATAACATTTTAAACATCTTTTAACTATATATAACCAATACCATATGTTTCATATTTAATTCCTAATATTTTCAGATGAATATGATGGATTTCTACTTGGTGACTCTGGCTATCCTTGTCAGAAGTTTCTTATGACACCATACAATGCACAGAGGAAGTACAATGATGCCTTGTGTAGAGCCAGAGTTGTTATAGAACAAACATTTGGCATTCTAAAGAGGCATTTCCCATGTTTGCATAATGGTATGAGAGATTCTCCTGATAAAGCTGCCTTATACACATTGTCCTGTGTTGTCCTTCATAACATAGACATATACAAGGGGGACATCATTCCAGCTGATGAATTAATTGCAGATAATGAAGAAATTTTAAATATTTATGAACCAGGGGATGGAAATGCTTTGCATGATTATATATGCAGGGCATATTTTTCATGAATGAAGACAATTCAGTATAAATATATGCACAAGGCAAATAGTACATTATCACATGTATACCATACAGATGCATTGAAGACAATTACTTCCGTAGAATTTTTTAAATATAAGACTTTTTAAGAACTTTTTGGAATTTACTTAGATTATAGCATGTTGTCTTTTCCCTATATATTGCAATAAAATGAGTGGTTAATAAATTCTGAGTAATGTAACCATTCCTAAAGTTAATTTATTAAAATCAAATTAGGCAGAATCAAGGTTATCTAAAATAAAAACTTGCTTTTTCCACTTTGCAAACATGGTAAACTTGATAACATAATAATAATAATAATAATAACAATAATAATAATAATAATAATAATACAAAATATAGTATTTTATCCAATTTATATGGAGCTAAAATATAATAACAAATGTAATGAATGACCATAGCACAACATTATGTAATAACTAGTAAGCTTAATGACTTTATGTATATTGCAAAGTATGAAGTTCATTGCTTATAAGTGGATTAGAAACAATAAATAATCCCAATAAACCATTGCAAGAAATATATTTCTTGCTGTTTAAGCTTTATGTGGCTTAGTTATCAGTATACCATTTATGTTTGGGCAATTGACTCTCGATAAGACCAGCAGAAAATATATATAGAAATTTATTTGAACTTGGGTTTGTGCCACAAATTAGAGTGTATAGTTTTTGCTGTGCAAATTGAAGGTGAAAGGGTCCAAAATACATGGAGTAATGACCAAGAAATACATTTAAACCTTATACTCCTGCAAGTTCAAGCAAATTCAGTCATTCAGAATGTCTTGAAATTTCATTAATAATTTTGATTAAGTGAAAACATTTCAGAACTTTATAATATTGGTTGGAAAAAAAATATTATGATTTGGTTTTGTAACTAACAATTTTGTGTCCAAAATAAAAATTCTTATGCACCTACATAATGTCATGGAAAACTTCATTAGATTATTTTTTGTTCAATGAAACATATCTGAGTTGCTTGTTGAAGGAGCATTTCCTTTTTTAACATAAGAATTTCATTTTTAAGGCTTAAATTTGCATCCAATTTTAGAAACATTTCATTCTTCTCTTGTAATTTATTAATATCCAAATCAAGTTTTACAATCACTTTTTCCATTTTTATCATCTCCAATTCAAGTTTTTTGTTCTCCAGTTTCAAATTCTCAGCATATTTATAAATTGTTTTAATTCTTTTGTTCCCTCTACGTATGAAATGTTGACCATCTGAAGGTTTTGGTACGATGGACAATGAATCTGGAAAGAAAAAATGTTGATGTAAATGAACAAATACAGATGAATAGGTAAAACAAATATATATATGTGTGTGTGTGTGTGTGTGTTGATGGGGTCATTAATATATGAAATAACACAATTTTGGCAGATTTTTTACCCACTCCCACTTCATCAAATCAGGTAGAAAAAAATATGGATGGAAAAAATACATGAAATCAAAAAAATAAAGTTATAGACATCTTTTCCATGGCAGAAGGCACTAGTGTTCTTTTTCATGTAATCACACATTTAAAAACCCTCCTACCCCACACATTGTCATACAGATTGAACCTCCTCTGCCCCTCAGTGCATGATGTTATATATGGAATGCCCCAATGTGCATATTTTCCTTTTCATATCAGTTATATGATATGGTGCATTACTGCATATGCTTTATTGTAATCTCATTCATGTAATATAAACTAAGAATGATTGGACAATAACATAATATTACCAATTAGTTACAATGATCGTGAAATTCATGTATTTGTACTGTCCATATGGTTACAAATTATATACCAGCAGTCATTGATAAAATTAAATTCTGCTTCATACTTATTATAATAATTTTTAAAACTATACTATTATAGTATAACTGACTTTAAAGATTGTGGATGAAAGTCTCTTAGTGACCTTAAGCTTTGGCCATGGTCTGTGGTATTGAAGAAAACTTAATGTGCAGAAACCTTAATTTGGAACATATTGGTTTCATATTATTTTGAAACATTAGCTTATATTGTAGGAAATCTAGTAACAGTTTTGAGTCTTCAATCATTGGTTAAACAATAAACATTTGTAACTTTTACCAGTAGATAATGATTGATTGCTTGGTCCTGACATTGGTTCACCTGTTCCTTGCATGCCAGAATATTTTATTTTATCTACCTCCTTCTCAAGATTTTCCATTAAAAAATAGGGGATAAAAAATGTAATCAAATGAAATATTCTCTCAAATAAATGAATATGATATGAAAGTATGAAGTTTTATTAGATGACTAAATTTATGCATTATATTTACAATTGCTATACATGTTTATATGATATGAAAATGGACAAATAATATAATTAATTAAAACAATTTGCTGACAGAATATGCTCATTATACATGAATATCACAAAATGATGATAATATGATAATTATTAATCTTATGCCTGAAAAATAGGTTTCCCATGTCTGATGTAATTCTCAACACTCGGAAATTATGGTATAAACACATATAATATGTATCAAATATTAATGACGTAATCATAGAATATCAATTATTTAATGAAATAAATTTTTATATTTTTCTCACATGTGGAGCAAGTATGAGAATATATTAATGTAAAATGTAATGTCTTATAATAAGTATGAAACAATTACTATTTAACTGGATGTGCTCTGAACATAGTTTACCTTCTGTATCAAGACAAGCATACAGACCACACATTTGTGGCCTTCCACCAAGCTGCTCCAAAATGAGAAAATTCACTAATTTTACAAAGAATTACAAAGCTACTGTAATACTGGTATGAACCAACACTCCTTATTTCAAAAGTGATGAAATTTTTATACTGGATGTTAAGTCTGTTGGCCATTTTTTTCTCTCTATGTTTTGGAGGGTGATTTATATTAAATTGTTGAGAAAAATATTACTTTCTGGATGAATAATTGTAACATGTATTTAAAAAATGCAACCCCTAAGTTGTCTAATAAATAGCCATTATTGAAATTGTATGCAGCATTAAAGTCCATAATATTTTATTTTTAAAAATAGTTGTCTCTGGTTCAATAAATTTGTTCCAGAATATTGGTTTTACTCTTAATTTTTTATGTTCTTTAATTACCTCTTTGCTTTATGTTGTCATACTGCTTTCTGCACTGAAGTACAATTCTCGGCTCTGAGGAAATGCTAAAAGAGTGAACACAATTTATTAGGATATTGACCTTAAGCTTTATCTTCATTGACTATTGAAAGCACTTAGAAATGTTTCACAAACTGTGATTATATTATCTGATGCTGCTGCAATAAATTCATTATCAAATTTATAATCATGAGTAATAATCACAATCAAAATTTAAATGAAACATTTTAGACAATTTTGCATTATGATTCAAGTTAGAACAATATATATATATATATCTATATATATATCTATATATCTATATATATATATATATATATATATATATATATATATATATAACATAATACAGTAAAACCTCTCTTGGAAGACCACCCCTTCTGCCCAAGAATTATGTTCTCTCAAGACAGGTGGTCTCTCATAACAGGTCATACCACTATATAATCACTAATTCTGTGCACTGGGAATATGGTATTTCAAGACGGGTGGTCTCACATAGCAGCAGTCTTACAAGATGGGTTTTACTGTATTAGAATTAGCAAACCTTCTTCAGAATAAATAACATTAAAATAAATCTGATCTCTTCTTTCTTCATCTAATTTTCTGCATAGCATCACCTATAGTATGCTTATCATATGTACACTGGATGCCCATGAGTTACTAGTTTAGCATTACTAGTTTTAATTCTTGAAATTGTTGGAACTGCTGGTGAATGTGCTATGTTAAAAATACACTGAGGAATTTCACTGTTTCAAAACATGGCAATACCCATGTGATCACATGCAATCTGTATGTCCTTAAGATCAATATTACATGTACTTTTCTTTGTAACACCTGGTTTTGTTTAAACAGTATATGGTTGACATGTACTTTCATGAATGGTGATCCTATTCTCACTGACAATAGTGGCACCACCTCCCATCATAAGTGGTTACATATGCACTTTTTTAAAAATCTCTCAGATAAGTATATGTTGTTGATTAACTTTTTTACAGTTAAGGCAGGATATAAAGCGAGATCCTAAGATTAGGACAATAATATACCATCCTATAAATATTTTTGGGGTATTACCGCAATATCAGAATAATACCCCTTGCATAACCTGGAAAATACATGGCATATGTTTAACAATCATTCTCACAATCATTTGATGTAAATGAGAAAATTAATGTATGTTAATTTAGAACAAATAACACAAGATAAACATATATAATATCATGAAAATCATTATCTTCATTAATTATTTGCTGATCGCTAACTATAATGCCCATGATAACATAGCACTCCATTAAAATCGTGGTCTGACTCTTGCATAACATCATTCAACATTATCAGATGACAAACTAGTTAACTTAATTGTTATAGGAATATCGAATTTAAGTAGACAATGATTATATTTGAGAACACTGGTTACAGCCATGTTTTGAAGAATTTATATTCATGGGTACTTTTTTAAAATAATGTATTTACCAGCATTCCCGACATTTTCATGAAATCAACCGGTGACTCAGAACTAGTAACTTCTGGTCATGTGGTATATTTAAGTTAAGTACTTGATAGGTGGCGCTATCCAGAAAAAATACCAAATAATATGAATACAGCGATAACGTAGGATGCAATTATGCTGTAAATCTGAGGAAAGTATAGTTATTGATGTACGTAACTGATACCCATTCTCGATTCTAACATATGGTAAGATCTTAATTTAGTTAAGCACAGTAAGTTTCAATAAGTGTAAATTATACTGAGTTTTGACAATGCTGGAGTAATCCTTACACATTAACAGCCTCTGCAACTTCAACCCAGGCCCTTTCCTTGTCAGAGTGTGTAACTCCCCCCATCCCACCACAACTTTTCAATTTTCCAAAAAGAACCTCTTCCCTTTCAAAAACTTTCTCAACAAGTAAAATTTTCTCCTTTTCTTTCCAATTCCCGAAACTTTTCATATTTTCTTTGTGTTCCATCACTGACATTTACCTACGAAAGAAAAACTAAAATCAGATGACAATAATACTTACAGTTAGCGGGAGTTCACACATGAATCCATGGATATTATCATATGCTCAACTTCCAACATATACAGTCTTCCGGTGTGGTCACTTAAGATTGTAATAAATGATCTCAAACTTCGTCCTTAGTTGAGGATCCTCAAGTGTTGATCTGGGGAAGCATAGTGAAACGGTACCTGAGAAAAATCTCAGCTCGGCCAAAAACTCGCGGATCTGAGGTTCAGAATGTCCTCACACTTAAGATGCTTAGTGAAACTGGGCCCAGGACTCATATTTTGGTAAAAGCAGGAATCCCACCAGTAAAAGTTGCATTCCTCTCCCAGAAGTATATTGTGCATACCTCAAGTGGCTAAATGTCCAGATGAGAAGAACCAGTGGTTGCCACCAAGTTTAAATTTCCAAATTCTTTACATTACTGACATATAGCTCTTGTTTGTCCATCAGAGTGAGACTGAATTTTTTTAATCCAATGAAAGGCTTTACACCAAACACTAAGCCAGGCATCAATCACTTCTTACACTTGGCTACTGTTCCATCCAAACTGTCAGTCCCAGCAACTTTAGCACTCTTTTGAATCTCATTACAATCTTCGTCAATTTGCCATTTAACTCCAAAATACATACCTAAATTTGCAAACGGCATGTTGTCTAAGTCCCGATGTGTCTTGATTTCGAGGTCACATGCACTACTTATTTGACTACACTCAGAAAATGAACATGATAATGAAAGCTAAAGTTGTTCATTTGATGTGCTTTTATAATGATAACATGTACATATCTGGCTCTTTCTGCCTCTGAATTGAGTCACTGTAAATATCAGCACATTTTCCCACCACTCAGCAGCTAGTTAAATTCTTTGAATTTGCCATCCAGCTATTACATCATGTTCTTCTGATGTACTCCTATAATGACAACATAGACACCTGGGCGTCAGTCAGCCACTGATTGCTGTCATTGTAAATATCAGCACAGCTAAAATGATCCATTGATCAACACATTTTCCCACTCAGCAGGTGGTTGAAGCTGGACTGTCCTTTGAATTTCCCACTGAGCTATTGCGAGCGTAAGGAGGACTCCTGCGTAAGTGATTTTCTGTGTCCCAGATAAAAAAATTGGCCTCCAAATGTGTGTGATTAAGCATTTCTGAGACCTCTGTATGATTTAAACCTATGCACAATTTCATGTACTGGAACAACAGTTGTCCTTTATTTCTGTGATTCTTTAATGAACCATTATTTAGCAACAAATCCTGGAATCTTTCCAATAATGACCATAATATATGCTGTCGATTTTCAGCCTGTTCCAGATTTGGTATTTTATGGTCCTGATTCTGCACACACTGGTCAAAAAGCACTAAGCAGAGGTGCACAGGGGTATTACTGTAAATCTTGCTTACATGACACTAAGCAGGTTTAAGTAATATTTTAAGAACACAAACCATCTGTTGATTTTACCTATTTTACAACAGTCTGATACAGATTATTTACTAAGCTGTCACAATACACAACAAAAAGAAATGGTAGCTAAATTGTTTATTCTTCAGATTATAAATAATGTATACATCTTATTTACAACTTTGGCATATATTGGGAGCAATTCCATGGCACAAAATCAGCAAACTAGAAGCATCTGACTACCTTGTAAATATACAACAAAAAATGTAAGATACAAATAGACTGAGGAAAATACAGTAAAGAATGGTGCAACTGGCTAGGAAGATGAACCAGTGCAACTATCTGTGGAGTTGCAACAAGGACATAAACTCTGAGCGTGCAACTGGCTATAGAGCTACACTTCAAAAAGTGAACTACCGCAATGAAAGTGATGGCATATGAATAACATTTCAGGCACTTTAACGCTTTACTGCAAAGTATGTGCTACTGTCTAGGCTGTTGATATACCCGTGTCGAAACTAACACAGTGAAGTGTGCTATAAATAGAATATGTTATCTGAATGACTCCATGTAAATAGGCCTGGCTATACAATTTATAGCAATGTAACATTTGTAAAGTTCAACACAACTATTAGACACTTTACCTTTTTGTACATATTTTATCAAGAGATGGATTTAAGAGTAAAATCTAATCATTACAGTTGTATTTTTCATGAAAAATTTTTTGTATAATTTAAAATCTTGGGAGAACTCAAGTATTTCCTTATTTGTTAAGTACACAACTATCTGTGATGTTTAACACAAAGTTGTACTAGATTATGACTGTAGTCATATTCAAGATAAAATGAGATACTAAAACCGTAGTCGTATTCAGGACAAAATGGGTTATATTGGCTATATCACACCAAGGATATGGGGCTGTCTGTCCCAAGGGCACATTGAGGCAGGTTCATAACAGTACCTTTTCCCAAGGGCACACTTAGGCAGATTCATAACTGTACCTTTTCCCAAGGGCACACTGAAAAAGGTTCAAAACTGTACCCTTTCCCAAGGGCACACTGAAAAAGGTTCATAATTGTACCCTTTTCCAAGGCACACTGAGGCAGATTCAAAACTGTAGCCTTTCCCAAGGGCACACTGAGGCAGGTTCATAACTGTACCCTTTCCACAGGCACACCAAGTAAGGTTCAAAATTGTACCTGTTCCCAAGAGCACAGTGAAGCATGTTCATAATTGTACCCTTTCCCTAGGGCACACTGAGGCAGGTTCATAACTGTATCCTCTTAGATCATGATGATCTATTTACCAAGCTTACTCAAAGTCTGATAAGAAATATATTCCCTGGAGTAGTAAGTTCTGCCAATCTGATGCAAGTCCTCCTCATTAATATGCATGAATCCCACTTATTACTGAACTCTAAATATGCAAGCAGTGCTAAGGCAATGTACTGTACTCATCTGTGAATAGCACAAAGGTAATAATCATCTGTTAAATTAGGTGAGAGAGAAATACTAGCAGATCAGAGTACAAACTTTAGGGTTCCCATTATATCCTACAAATGTCAAATTAATGTTCCAACTCTATGGTCTTAAACAAAGTAACATCAAAGACTGAAAAGCAATAAGTTTTGTAAAATTCAGCAAATAATTTATTTCCTTAAAATACAAAGTGAAAGTTTAAAAAGAACTTACAGTATTGTGCATTAAATCCCAAATAGTCCTAAAAGCTTTAACACAAGTCCAAATGTATAAAGTTCCAACTGAATTCCAGGGTATTCTAAACAAGTTCCAATATTGAATGTGTTGATGTGCCTATAGTTTTGAATGTGGTAATGTGCTAATGGCCTGAATCGTGATGATGTGCTAAGTCTTTTGATTATCACAATCAAAAAATGTTCTTGTCTGAATTAACTATAATTCCAAATTAATTGTCTAGTCCAAGAATATTATTAATGAGCACTTTGTATTTCCAGTGAATAATATTTGAATAAGTAATTCCACCCAAATGAAAATATGAACACAAATATTAGACTAATTCTGCTTCAAGATATTAAGGCAAGAATAAGTAATTTCTCAAGTAAACAACATTATATAAAAAACTAATACACAAAACTAGAACCAGGATGAGGGTCAAACTTCATCTCTAGAACATTCCAAATTGCCAACAAGATAAAGTCTATTACAAAATCATACTAAAGAACATGGCAAACATCAATTACAACTAGTTTTGCCATGGGGGAATTTCAATGTCCTGGACCCAGATTAAGATAAACATATTTACTCCCACTGATACTGATTCCAAAATTTAATCTATTCTCACATAGAAATATTAGCTATGTATTATGTTGTTTACAAAATCCAAGTCCATAGTCATGTACACAGTGAACCTGATTTTGGACAAGATCAAATACAAAATACAAATATATATATAACATACAATCATTCAGAAAAGCCAGTCCAAATTTGTATCATCTCTGAAAGTGTTGTGTTACTCTCAAATGAATCATGTGATACTCACTTCTTATTTGCCAGCAAATCCAAAACTTGGAACACCAGTGAGTAAAGATATTCAACCTGAAGAAAAAAATTTAAGACTTAAGTTAATGTAGGGTTTGGACATAAGGACATACACACACTGAACGATCATGCAGAAATTCTACCAAGGCAGGCATAGCAAAAATACAATCTTTACACTAAATATTTTCCTCCAATAGACCAGTGCATGTTTGTAAAGAGTAGTCTACCCAAGGCAGCTGGCTGCAAAGGTTGTGTTTATGGTCACTGGTGCTGTTTTAATGGTGACAGCCTCCATGTTTTAATTCATGTATATTTAAATTTTTTCTTTTTCAGTGCTTTTACAATAAGAAATATAAAGTATGTTATTTGTAACACCTGGAGCATCCTAGGAAATGTTTAGTTGAAGTTGTTATTTCTTCCTAAATCATCCAAATTTTAATTTCTACAAGATACAATGCAAACTGAATGAACATTGAGAAATGAACATTGAGAAAATAAGCAAATAAAACATGATAAACACAATTCACTACTGTAAAAATTAAGAAATTCAACAAGTACCAGTACAGCAAAATTTAAAACAAGCTCAACCAGTCTGGCGGAAGAACACATTAATATGCATATTACCAAACTCATCCAAGAACTTGATGTTAAAACATATTCAAAGTTGGATCACAACTGATTCACAAGCTAAGCCGATCAGAAGCAAGATCACCTTCTACATTAATATCCACAAATCTTACTTATTATCAAACTTGTCTGAGATCATGCATAAAAGCCTACATTTAAATCATGCCAATATCTTGGAAGTCCAGAGTGTGGAAACAAGCTTACATGATTATGTGCAAAATCTTGCTTATTATCAAATTTGTCTGAAATCTTCTAGATACAAGCCATATTCCAAGTCTATCAAAACTGGATAATAAAAATCTGGTCTCCAAAGTGGTAACTAGTTCAGCAAATCAGATCCAAGATCAAGTCATTAATATGCATGAATCTCTTTAATGTCTGAGATCTTGATCATACAAGTCAATATTCCCTGTTTGAGCAGAATCATGAAAAATATGGTCTCCAGAGTGGTAACAGGCATATATTGAAGGATACATGACACACAAAGGAATAAACAATCCAATAGTCCAATATCATGCCCAAAATCATGTCTGCCATGATGCCAGAATGTGCCCAACATCATGAGGCGTTAGCCTTTGATAGAAATTGGGGCCAACTGTTTTTCCTAAAAGAGCCAGAGAAAAATGTTGGCCAGTTGAGGGATTAAGGCATGCAGAGGGATGATGATGTTGATATGGCATCAGTCTCTGAAAACACACCACTTTCCCTCATAAGCCTTCAGAGTGGAGAGGCCTTCTTGCTCTCGAGATTCCCTTCACAACTGAAGGTTTGAATTCTTTATCTCACAAGGCTGTCCTGATAACAACTGAGCGTGCAGAAGAATATGGTCTGGGCAGGGAAGGATCACCTGTGACCATTGTTGCTGGAGAAGACTTGCGTTGGATGAAATCTTCCTGGGCAGATCTATCGCCAGAATGAGTAGATGAATGACCCAGGACTTGACCCATCTGAAAGGGGCTATCAGAACCATCTTGCCATTCTGACCACGTAACTTTTGGATTATTTTTGGCATCAGCACCAAGGGAGGGGCAGGCAAATTCCACAACCCCTCCCAGTGCATCCATGGCCAAAGCATTGGGGTCTGGAACTGGAGAGACAAAGGTGGTTAACTTGTGATTCCTCCTCCTCGCAAAGAGGTCAATCACTGGACATCCCCAAAGTGCACAAATCCAAGTGAAGACCAAATGATGGAGAGACTATTCTGTGTGAAGGACATGACTTCTCCTGGATAGAGTGTCGGCCAAGACATCAAGTCTGCTGGGAATGTGCCTGATTTGTACGTTGATATGGAGATATTGCACCAATGTAGAAACTGCCAAATCAGAACACACAGGTTGCTTGAGATAAGTCACCATCACCGAGTTGTCAGACCTTATGAGGACCATTTTGCCTGAGAGTCAATCTTTTCAGAAGTGAAAGGCATTGATCACAGCCTTCATTTCTAGGGTGTTGATGTGTAGAGGCCATTCCCCTGACTCCCACATGCCACTGACAGTAGTGAAGGCTGGCAACTGGTGGGTACCCCAACCATGCGCACTAGCGTCAGTACATATCGTTATTTCCGCTTGATGCTTCTCCGGTGGGATTTCCATGGTCAGCCAGTCTGGGTTGCACCACAAATGGAGGAATGACCAAATCTCAGGTGTGTTCATGACATTTTGATCAAGGGAACTTGAAAAGGGGTGTTGTTGTGCTCGCAATGTCTGCATATAAAAGATAGCCAGGCGGGATCAAGTCTGTTGTTGCACTGAATAAAATGAGGACCTGAAAACCTACCCACCCCAAAACTGTCTCAGGAATCCAAGACCTGTTGGAAGCATACTCAACAAGTTTGACGATTCTGATTTCGCAAACACGAGGAAGTCGCACCAGATTCTGGTTGGTTATAAATTCCATATCCAGAGGATAAAATTCTGGGATGGATTGGGGGCTGACTTTTCCCAATTCATTGAAAAGCCTGGGTGATCTAAAAGAGAGGAGATTGTTCCTACCTTGGGGTAGAATAGAACTTACCATATGTAGCTGGAAGATATCATCCAGGTACACTGCCATTGTTGTGGATGATGTTGATCAGAATAGGGTGACAAACTAATCCATAAAATCAGTAAAAGCCCAAGGGCTAATGTTGAGGCCCAAGGGAGAACTTTGAACTGATAAACTGTTGCAGTAAGCAAATTGGACAAAAACGTTTATGAGACTGATGGCATACTCATCCCATTAAGCAGAAAGCCAGATTTAACTCGCCATCTCCATCCTGAATTTTGGAGGCACAATCAATTTGATTTAACTCAAGTGGATGATGGGTCTCTACTTGCTGGTTTGCCCGGTGAATGGTTGACCTGGAAGCTGGTGGTATAGAAGGCTGTCTGGCTATCACTAGTCCTACAACGTAAGCCCCATCACCCCAATAGTTTTCTTCTGGGTGGGTGATGGGTCTTACTGCCTGACTAATGGCGCTGTGTAGCGTGTTTTGATGTCGATTAACAGTGTAACGAAAGTCAAATTTTCAGGAATATCACACACAACTGGCAACCAATAACGACGCTTTTCTACAAAGTAAAGTTATAATGTTTTTGTCAGACTTTACTTACCCTGATGTCTTTTCTCTAATAAATTCAAATTCTCACAAAAGAAATGGACCTGTTTTCAAGTCTTGTTGGCCTACATTTCAGTTGACTGGAAAGCGATGAAAGCCGGGAATGCCAAAATCAGGTTAGATTGAAATATTATTCTTTAATGAAACGAATAAAAAATATATTATGCCAATCGGAACTATAAGCAACGTTTCATTTTGTTCAAGAAACATATCCTCTGCATGACCTACTTGAACATACTTCGGCATACCTCGACTACCATCGCATTGTAACAAATTCAAATGTATGTCAACATGAAAATGTGTCCATTTGCTAGTGTCATATTTTGATTCCACCAGGATAAAGACAGCACAGTAAGTATATTAATTACACATAAATTAGTGGAGAGTGTCAATACAGGCTGCCAAGTGTGTGAGATATTCCTGCAACTTTGACTATTTGTTCTGATGTCAATGACATCGGAACATGCTATGCAAGGCCGTTATTTGGGTTGTAAGACATAGGATTTAAACAAAAACAACATGTGCTATGTCTTACATTGTAGGACTAGGCTATCACCAGAACCAGCTGTTCCAAGGGCCTGGCTGGACAGACAGATCTCTCACTGACATCTCCGTCTTATAAATGGCATGTTGCTGACGGTATAGTTAGATGGACTGATCTGTCACTAAGATCCCCATAAGTTATAGCTGGCTGGGCCAATTCAACGAAAAGGTCCCCATGTTCGAATGGCTGGATGGCCAGTGATGGTGTGGTTTTATTATGCATTGGATCCAATGGATCCTGTACGAATCCCATGCATCCTGACTTATAGGCCCAGAGTATTGCTCAGACAAGTGGGGGGACTTGCGCCCACTGGGTTGCCTAAAATTGGAAACACTCCCCCAATGAGTGAGAAATGCAGCACCAAACTAGTTGGCTGGTCCGTCTTCTCAAAAGGTCTCCTGTGCTGGATGGTCCATGATGGCTGACAGCTAGTAATGGTGCAGTGGTACAAGGAGGTGGATCCAACTGATCCAGTATGAACCCCATGCACACTGACTTACAGGCCCAAAGGCCATGCTTGGACATGTGGGGGGACTTACACCTACTGGGCTACCTAAACTTGGGGAATAATCCCCAATGAGTTGGTATTGCCAACAACAAACCGTAGGTTGTCTTCCTTGACTTATTCCATCTTTCCTTCCTTTCAATGCCAAATGTACTATTGCTCTTAACATGCATTTTGTGCATTTGGTAAACATTTCTCTTGAAACGACCGAGGAGAGAAAACAAAGTATAGATCAGTAAATCACTATGTGACTAACTAGCTAATAGCATAGATTAGCAAATCAGTATGTCACTAACTAGCTAATACAGTAGCCCAGACTTCCTCTGACTATGTATTACAGATACTGCATATCACAGACGGTGTATACTTCATAAAACAAAACAACAGCCATGGTATGCTCTGAAGATGCATATACAGTGTTACGACCCTGAAGTTAAGTTACATGTGTGTTAAAATTTGAATTCTTTCTAATTCTTTCTATTTCATTTTTATTTCATTTTTTATATTATTAAATATAATTATTATTATTATGATGATGATTATGTTCGCAGGGTCTGATATTTTGTTAGAAACATCGTGTTTATTTAGAACGTAAATGTGACTCGCGTAAGTATGAATTTTGCATGACGGTTTTGTCATATTAAGTAAACAGTCGGAAATAGCTATGTAAATGACTGGTTGTGACCACGGTCATTACAAATAATACTTGTTGACATTCTATACTACGTTGGTGATATTTCGAAATCGCATGATTTCTTCGTGCTTGTACATGAAATGACGTATTAGTTTGCTTTAAAATACTCAGGTACCTGCGAACTAGTCTAGAGTCATATTGGAGAGTTATATTTTAACATCTTAGAGAGTCACATCATAACATCTTATAGAGTTTCTAATACCTTAAGAAGGTATTCCTGTGCTGGAAAGAGTTGTTCGTTCGTACGTATGAAGAACATGTGTTTTGTTATTGATGATAGCTGTACTTCATCTACCTTTGAAAGAATAATTATTTTCCCTGGAGAACTACACAACTGGCTTTTGGACAAAGACATTTGCTGAAATTATTTCTAAATTGGAACAGAACAATACAAATTGTGATTCACAGTGAAAATTCTGGACATTTGTGTTAACCTTCGTCTGACGTCATCATCCGCCATCTTGGAACGGAATTGAGATTCAGACTACGTCAATTTAGAACTGTTTAGTCACAGGACTTATGTGTTTTCACAATTTTAGGACAATTTTTTGGATCTTCTTCGTAAATCGTAAGTCTTGTTTCAAATTTTTACCTTTTCACCGTGTTTTCTAGGGAAATAGATTATTTTTGTTAAAATTTACAAAGCTTGTTGTCTTCGCTCTTTTCTTTACGTTACTTTAAACGAGCCAATACGTAACAGCAGCATTTAAATAACATTCTACATAAACACAAGAGAAAGCAAAACAAATTCAAGTTACTAACTCGCTAATATAAATATACTCCCTGCTATTAATAAAGGAAATGAAAAAGTGTTGTATTCAAAACTTAGAGACAATGCTTTAAACTAATGCATTTCAAGTATTTAGTTGACCATTCTCCTGAAACAACACAAGAAGGAAAAAACTAATCTAAATTAGCAATGACGAATGTTAATAACTCGCCAAAACAACTCCATTACAAATGGAGCAAATGAAAAAGTAAAAGTTGCACTAACTTGTAAGGACCAACAATAGCGTGGTGTGATGTGGTTTTACAAGGATAAAGTCCCCAAAGGTTACAAAATCACTCAAATTTGGCAGAAACCGAAAAAGGAAAGTATACAACCTGCAACAGAATGATTAATCCATGCAATAGATCCAAAAGGAACATTTGATGGTTCAATCTGAACACAAAAATGGCTTGGATTATCGGAGGATAAACTGTATTATGTGATCAGCAAAGCTAAAAACGAGCAAAACCTGGTGTGCCAAGGGGAGTTAATGGGCAAGAGTTATTACCCTTTGTCTATTGGAAATAAACAGGAAAAGACAATTTTCATCTTTTAGTAGGGCTAGATTTGCGAGGTAGCAGGCTAATATTCCTAACATAATGTGACTGGGGAACATATTTGAATGAGAAATCTTACAGCAATTTTCCTTGACTTAGAAAAAGCCTATGATCTATCTGGACTAAAGGCTCATTTCCAAGTTCAATCACTATGGAATAACAGGCAGCATCCATTAATAGATAGCAATATCTCTTAACAGGTCAGAAAATCCAAGTTAGAGTGGGTGACCAATTATCAAGTTTCACAAACTTGAGAATGACAAACTGCAGGGCAGTGTACTCAGTCCAACACACTTCAACATAATGATCAACAACTTTGAGCAACTGTACAGCAAAATCATAATTACAGGTATAAGTCGTTCTGTCCAAAATTGATTCTGTACAAGATAACTGTATTCTGTTCACTTTAATCCATCTTATATATTAAATCATCACCAAATTAAAAATATACACCATTTTAGTCTGTTTATGCTATAAAAACAACATCTGGGTTAGTCAGTTGGTCAACTCATCAAGATAAAAAGACAGTTGGCTTATATAAGTCTGTGATAAACAGAAAATCAAAGAAGCTGTTATATGGCAATTTAATGTGACCCATGAACCAAAACTTCACCTGCCTTTACAGATATATTTTGAATACTGAAAGACCCCTGACCCTAATAAAAAGCGCTGTAACTTGGATATGTTCTCAAAGATGAAATTTTATCTTCAGAGATAATTAATTCACAGTCAAACAGATGAAGAGATTTAACCATACCATACATGCCAACCCCAAGTGAGGTATAAGCATAAGTTTTGCTAATAGAAATCGCCAAAAAATGTAATCTGAGCATAAAAAGTGTGATCCATATAGTTTATGTCATAATTTCAGGACAATAAGAAAAATGTACATTAACTTTGCTACTAACCTGGACCTGCTGCTGGTTCAAACTTCTTTTCACAAATGGGCAACATCCATGTGGATCAGAACCAGAACACAAACACAAAACAAGCTAACAAATTATTTATATACAATACTCACTTTAATTGGTCTACATGTCTAATTACTGCTGAATAATCATAAAGTCAAGTCCACAAATTCTGCATTGAGCATGACAATGTCCTCAGTCAGAGTGCTGTGTTACTTCAATCTCATATTCTCCTTTTCAAATGTATTGGTGCTACTGATTTGTCATCTTCCTGAACTGACATGATTTAAAGTTTAAAAAGATCCTCTACTCATAAAATTTTTCAGAAATATAAGATCCATGAGTCACACTGATCAAGCCTGTTTCACTTAACATCTGGCACCATTTTCTTTCAAAGGATAGACTGGCCTGCTTCCTAAATATATTATGAATACAATGAATCTGTGAGTCAGATTTTCAAACTGAAGAAACCCATCTGTTTGTTTGGAAATGCATCATATACAGTTGTTATAAACAGAAAAGGAAAGCACATGTTGGTGTTGGATGGACAAATATATTTGTATGCTATTCTTATGCAGCAATCTTCTTTTTTAGAACATTTTCAAATTTATGAATGGGATTAATGAGATGATAATAAAAATGAAAAACGTAACTTTTTATTGCTTAATTTTTTTGTTTTTTTTAAGTACCAAAAAAGCATAATCTATATAAAGGTGAGAGTAAGATGTAATTGGTGAAAGAAAAGCGTAATGATTATGGTGCAAGCATAATGGCTGGCATGTATATACCAATCAAACTAGCACAAGAAGTGACTTCCCACCATTCAGCAAAAGAATTGCTTCAACACTCTACCCTAATGATAAAAACTACCTCACTATCAAACTTCACATTTTGACATCTTTTTAAACTGTCAATGTGACTGGAGTTAAGAGTCAAAGTGAGATAAGATATGTTTGCATATTGATTCACCCAATATTTCTTTATCAAAACTCCTTCCACATAAAGCAAAACTTCAGTTTACATAGACTGAGCAGTCAATTTAGTTCCTGTAGAAGGCAGGAAGAAAAGAACATTTGTCTAGGAAACTATATATATATATATAGAGAGAGAGAGAGAGAGAGAGAGAGAGAGAGAGAGAGAGAAGATTAATGAAGCATGTGCATTTGAGAATAAAACTGTATTTGTATTCATGAATGCCTTGGGCATCATTAAATATGTACCCATTTATTTGCTACTAATTGCATATTGCATGTATAATGACTACGTAGCAGCTTAGCTGAATGTACGACAGTGGAACCCGTCTTAAAAGACCACCCCTTCTACCAAAACATAATGGTCTCTTATGACAGGTGGTCTCTCAAGACAGGTTTTACTGCACCTCAAAATGACTTCTTCAGGCAACAGAATACATGCATAATATGTACAAGCAGGGCAGTCTCAAGTTTGCACTTGACGAAACACTGCCCTGGGGAAGTGGTCATCTATATCCCTAGCCTCTTACAACAGCCTTGGTCACGTTTCTTATGACTTACCTTCCGACTGTATACACAAGCTGAGCCTTGAACCAGTAGGGCTGCTTGTGCAAAGTTCATTGTAGTCATGCCACCATCAAAACTGATTGTGATATGCTCCAACTTAAATAAAAAAATGATTGTATAACTGTTGTGTTAACAAAAATGCTCACTGAAACCAAGAACTATATGCTTAAAATAACTATAAAACATAGCATTTCATACGCAGAACATGCCATCCTTTCTGAAAATTGTGCACCTTTTATGAATAATGAGCTGTGATCTGTGATAATGTTTATGTAGCACAAAAGTCCTTTGCCAGGATTGATGTTCTATTTATTACAAAAGAGTATCCTGGAATTCAAGACCATTTTTTACCTTTAAAACTATCTCTGACATTCTTCAGCTATAAAGAATTTCCAAACTGGCTATTACATACATGCCAATCCAAGGAGAGGTATAAACCTAATTATTGCTGATGTAAGTAGCACAAAAGTGTAATCTGGGCATGAAAAGTGTAATCTATCAACTCTGTGCCATAATTACAGAAAACTGTTACAAAAATGTACATTTTTTTTTGGCTACTAATCTGAATCTATAGCTGGTCAAAACTTGTCAAAAATGGACAATATCCATGTGGATTTGAATCAGAATACAAACACAAAAGACACTGACAAATCATTTATATTCAACGCACACATTAACTAGTCTACATGTTCAACTTCCCAAAATAACTGTTAACTCCACAAATTCTGCAGTGAGCATGACGATGTGCTTAATCAGAGTGCTGTATAACATCACTTTCATATTCTTTTCAAATTTGTAAAGCCATGTTCTTTTCTGACATGTTTTGAGATTAAAAAGATCCCTCTGCTCTAAGTTTCAGTCATAAAATATCTCCAAGTCACTGTGTTAATGCCTGTTTTGCTTAACATCTAGCACCATTTTATTTAGAAGTACAGACTGATCTGATACCAAACCAATTACCTTTGTATGCTATTCTTACTCAGCAGTCTTTTTAAAAGAACATTCTCAGATTCATATGAGTGGGATTAAAGAGATAATTATAAAAATGAAAACCACAACTTTTGTTGCTTTAATTTTTTTTTTTTTTAATGTACCAAAAAAGTGTAATCCATATAAAGACAAGAAGAAGACCTAATTCCATAGAAAATAGAGTAATGGTTATGCTAAAATCATAATGGTTGTCATGTATGCTATTGTGGTGGTCATATTGGATGCCAGATGGCACCATTTTCATTTTGGACCCATAAGATATCAGAAATCTTCTGGTGGAAATCCCATGTTGATATAACTTTCCATATTTGAGAAGTAACTATAACAAGAAAGATGTCATAGTGGCCATACTGGATATCAGATTGGCACCATGCAGAATTAATAGCATTTAGACATCATAAGCAGTACTTTAGCGAAAGCACAATATCAATATGACCAGCCATTTAGGAGAAGTAGTGAAACCAAGATTTTCAAGATAGCCATTGTGGCAGCAATAAACAAAGTTGGATCAGTACCAACAAGACATTATAAGCTGTCTTGCTGGGAAAACTCCATGCTGATATCACTATTAATTCAGAAGTAGTGATAACAAGATTGCTACTGTGACAGGTATGTTACATGTTTAAATGGCATCGTTTTCATTTACGACCAACAAGATATCCTCAGAAGTTGTTTAGTAAAAAAAGCCATGATGAAACACCCATCCATTCAGCAATAGGAATAGGACTATTCTCAAAATGGCCACTTTTGTTGCCATATTGGACATCAGACTGGCACTATTTTCATTTACTACATCATAAGAAGTTTTCTGGTGAAAACAACATGGCAATATTACTTTCTATTCAGAAGGAGTAGTAATAACAGGATTTTCAGTTTGGTCAATGTGGTGGTCATATTGGTCATCAGATCAGCACTAATTTCATTTACAACTAGACTTGGTAAGTTTTTTGGTGAAAATCCCCATATTAATATGACCATCCATTCAGACAAGATTTTCATTGTGAATGAAACAGTGGCCATAGTGGACATCACAACCGCACCATTTTCGTTTAGGAAGAGCTAAACATCACAATTCTTGTGAAAATGCTATGTCAATACGAGCTTCTGTTCAAGAGTAGCAGCAATGAGATTTTCAAGATGGCTGCTGCTCATCCATCTGGACATCAGATCAAACCATTTTCATTTACAGCTAGCCAGAATAAGTCTTTGTGTCAAAATACCAATACTGACTTGACCATCAATTCAACACTAGTAATAAGATCTTCAATATGGCCTCTGTGAATAGATCTATTTTCATTTAGAACCAAGCAGACATCTTAATATGTTTTCTAGTGAAAACCCAATGTCAGTATGACTTTCTGTTGAGGAGCAATAAGATCTTCAAGATGGCCATGGCAGCATCTATATTAGACATCAGATTGGCACCATTTTCATTAGGACCAACTAGACATCATGCAAAGTCTTTTTTGTGAAAACCCCTTGTTGATGCAACCAGCCATTCAGAAGGAGTGGCAAAAACAAGACCTTCAAACTTGCTATGTGATGGCCATATTGAAGTCCATATGGTACCATTTTTATTTAGGACCAGCTAGAGTGGTGGACTAATGTGTGTATAAATTTTCATAGCAATCCTTCAAGTAGTTCAGGAAGAGGAGTGATAACAAGCTAATGTAGTGACGATGGACAACAGAAGATTCAAACCAATCTTCTGGTCTATGACCAACAGAGATAATTAGTTGCTGAATCCGATACAAAGTTGTTGCCCATGTGAAAAAAGACACCCCACCCCCCCAAAAAACCCAGTGCTACCAAGTAAGCAAAACTGTCTACTGTTACAATTTGTGCGTGGTTGTAAGGCATGACAAATTAACTTTCCCAACTGCCAGAACAAGCTCCAATTTGGCTCAGACAAGTTCAAGTTTCCAAAACAACTCCTCTAAGATATGTCCAAAAGTTTTAGAGAGTTGTTTTCAATTCATAATGCTTTACATTATGCAAATGTTATACTCCATGATTTCACCACAGTGTCTTTATTTAGCATTTTTATGCACTACATGCTTCTGTTATACAAATGCCTGCAGTTTCATTCACCTACTGATTCTTTATTTCACATAATACTTTGTCAAATTTGGTCATTTTCATCTGGCAGTCCAAGTTAAATTAATCTTGCATTTTCTCACACCGACAAAATATGAAGATCAAAGTTTTTATAAGTATTAATATTTGAACTTATCAGTTATATTTTAATCATAATATTTATAAGTATACTAGATTTGCTTAAATTCAAGCCTAACCTAGCTACAGGTGGTAGGCGAGTAGGTTCTGAAATGGTCCAAACTTACGGGCTCTCAGAAATTGGCCTATCAAAGTTTGTTTGATATATGTTGCAGATTTTAAGTTGATTAGGTGATAACTATTAATAATATAAGTTGTGACATTTCTTTGATATGTGTGTGTGTGGATATCCTTAAAAGCATGATCAATGTACCTAATCTTTATCAACCACAAGTGGTGTTTATCATCCATTGTTTATATACACTTATGATTCCCATACATGCTGTTTAGCAAATATTTAAATGGTTAAAAATAATTGTTCTCAAATCATTCAGTCGTGAGTCATCACAAAAAGTATAGTTTACATTACTGATGTAGCTGTAGGGGCAAGTGTAATTGTTTATTTAGAGAAAAACAGAAACCTTATACTGTATATATTGGAACATGAAAAAAATCATTATTTAACTGTCCCAGAACTTAATGGTGAAACTTCTTTTCACCTAGGTCATGTGTCCCAAGACTTAAGAAACAAAGTAATTTGTGTTTAATTTGTGCCACACCCCCTGCCACTGCAATAACAGAGAGAAACAAAACAATTATTTAATAATACAATGAACAAAACTAACCTTATATGTTATCACATATTCTTCTTTGTTCATCATTTGCAATTTATTGAAGGAAAACGTATATCCACAAAATCCGTATATGTTGCCTATGCATCCATACTGCAGTGTGTATCGCTTATGTCAAATAACACTCAACACACTGTTCCTTGACACGAATATTGGGAAATGAATCGTGTTTGGTTCTACTCCAAAGTTTGAATATGTTATCAGAGTCAAAACTGTATCCATTGAAATCAGAAATGAAAGAGATCAACCAATTGGTTGAGGCATCTGTCATTCACACATGACATGGTGTAAGGTGCAAAAATAACCAGACTGTATTATATCCAGGTTAACTATATGACAGTATCTCGCAAATGAAATTCATTATTTTCAAAATTAGCTGACCTCATAATACGATTTTGGATTCTTTTAAGCACACCCATTTTATTTAGAAAATACCAAGTCAGCTGACATAGGGAAGCCAACTTCGATTTCTTTTTAATGGTATTCATGGGAATTTTGAAAATAAATTGAAACAATGGAACAGTTTTTAAAGCTACATGATCTAGTGCTTTGTGCACAGACATCAATGACCCAGCATTTCCCAGAAGATTTGGAGGAGAAAATAAAAATAAATCATTTGATGAATTTGGCAAGGCCAGAAGAGAAGATGATTTTGACGACAATATGATCATGAGCATGGATGAAACTCTGGTGTACTTTGATCTCATGCCCGGATGGACTGTCGATAAGGGAGTTAAAAGTGTGAAAATTTGCATGACTGGTGCAGCTTTTTAAAAAATCTCACTTTAGTCCTTGCAGTTTCTGCTGCAGGAGATGTGCCATCTCCAATGATAATTTTTCGCAGCATGATGAAGCTAAAAAATATTCACGCACCGAAAATATGGATCATACATATGCAGGAGAAGACTTGGGTTGATGAGAAGATGCTGCAGTAGATTAAAGTATTTTATCTCAAGTACACACTTTAATTTATAAAAATAAATTTGAGTGCGTTTTCTGGCATGTAATTTTCAAATGATTTTAAAGGTGTTCCACAATTTAAGACTCGGAAAAACGTGTCCCTGAACATGCAGTGCACAAAAAACTACTTTAAAAATTAATTCATGGTGTCCTAACAAATGCAGTATCCCAATATATATGGTAAATACGGTACATTTAAACATGTTTAAGATCATGTTACCCAGTTATTTTCTTGGCTATGTTAATTTTTCAGTTCAAGGTCTTTTGCCTAAACATCTCTCTCATAAAAATATGTAGGCATTTTGTAGAGGATGGGGTGAAGGGGTAACTATGTAATACTTACCAGACACTATTCTTTAGCTTTACCTTTTCCACAACTGGGACAGGTAAGATATTATTGATATTAAACTGGCCATTTCCAAAATCCTTATTTATCTAGCCGCTTTTCTACCTATTTAACATATGTCTTTGCTCTTCAAACTAAATAGGCCTTCCAATGCTTCCTTTTCTTCAACTACATGTACTATTATTACATATGTATTTTTTGAAAACTTTAAATACTGACATATAGTCATAATGTGCAAACAAAACTAAAATAGATAAAAAAAGAAAACTAAAGTTCTTTATTTGTCAAGTCCTATATTTCATTTATCTTGATGTTTTCAGTTTTGTTGTGATATTATCCAAACAAATTGTGGGGCAATCTCAAATCTTCTGATCAAATTACATTTTTCTGACTTCTGTAAAAATTGTCAAGTCCTAAAGCTTGGACAATAATTAAAGGTGTTCTGATAAAGATTAATTGCACTAATAACCATTTTAATTCTTTTTACATTGTGACACATAAAATCTTTAATTATGTTTCCTCAGAATCTGTGAGGCCTGGGTCTAATCTTGGACACAAAATTGCAGAATTCATGCTATTTTTTTCTACAACATAGTGCTGAAAAATGTATAGAATGTTACACTGTTCATTCAAATGGGGTTGAGTGAGAAAGAAGTTTCAACCCAAATTTTCAGATTCTGAATATACCCTTGTAGCCCTGACAGGACTGATTAATGCAGATCTAAAAATCTGATATGGAAACTTTACAACCTCTTCCAGATAATCTTCAAGATTTCTTGCAATGTCGATGTCCCAGTTTTTGGCGAGATCTCGGATTGGCTGAAGTATGTGTGCAAAGCGCACCTCCAATGTATCAATCTGGGTATTGGATGTCACCATTTTAAACGAAACTGCAATAGGAAAATATGAAAATGGATAAATCAAAAATATTTAGAAGAACATTTACAAATCTCATCTATACTTCATAGTTAAAAGGTCACAGTACCACACAAAATGTTATTTACTTACTCAACTGCCACCTCTGTGGCAAGCTGTGAGACTAAAAGGGAATCCCAAGTGAGAATACAAAACACCTCATTGATGTCCATAATAAAAAGGATACCACAGAGCCCAACACTTTAACTGATCTGACCACAACATAAATTGTGTTCAGTATCAGACAACTGAAATCATCCAATCTGATTTAAAGCTAGCAACATTAATTGGAAAGACAGAACTTTATTGGATATCCGAATTACATACTCTACAGCCAGTAGGAATCAACATCTCTGTTCAAATGGGAGTCCAGGCATTTCTAAGTTAATTTATTATATTTCCTCCCATGAGAACTTAGATGTTCAGGCCCAAATGTCTTTTGCTGAAAGTAAAATCGACTCGTTTAAGGAAACATTTTCCTCTTATTGCATTCTGCTCTTGCATTTCAATGATTATGTCATAAACCATGATGTGCTCCTTTGCATCATGACCACTACACATTAAAATGTGACCAATTTGCAGCAACACTTAAACATCACTAATACCTGGAGTGACACATAAATATTGCACATATAGGTTTAAGATTGTTTGCAACAATGTAAAATCTTCAAAAGACAGAAAGATCTCAGGAATATGTAAAAAAAAAAAAACACAATTCAATAGATGCCTATTCAACTGGAATAGATGCCTCGCTTGCATGCCAGGGGTAAAGGGGGCCACATAGGCCCCTTTGTAGGTCCAGAGCAATGCACTGGTAAGGGCCGGAGGGAGAGGGGCAACTCCCTCAAAATACTTCTGCAATTTATCAATTTAAAACCCCTAAACGTGACCCACAATTACAACTGCATACTTCAAAATTTGCTATTCTATTATATATTGGAACAATATGTAGGAATGTGACTGTTGCGGCTGCAGTGTCAGGGGTACTGATACTAGTAACTTCTCCAGATGGTTTGGGTCCATCACTGAACTGTTTAAACAACTTATCAATAATGTAGTGTGAGCATTTCTGCTTTAAAAGTGACACGTTTCATTGATCTGACATGATCTTCAAGAGCAACTGAGCCAAGATTGCTGTAATTTATTTGCATAATGCTGTCTTCAGTTCTACACAACATTCAAACCCCTTGAAGGAAAATTTATTCTTCACATATTTGGCAATTTCTTTCACTCTAGATTCAGCATTTTTCATTAAAATACAAATTTTTCAATGAGTTTTAAATCATGAAAATTTCGTCAGTCGCCATAATTTTCAACCTTTTTGTCTCACAAAGGCAATCTTCAAAAACATTGATGTTTCCAAACACACTTAGTGATTGCTTAATAAATGCAACTGGATATTTGGATCTTTCTTGGCCAGGCAATAAACTGTCTAAATAACAGATGAATGACTGTCATTATCATCAATTTAAAGAACAAGGCAAATGACTAACAATCGATGACTGCTGAAGATTAAAATAGCTTGCATATGGTATCCTTTTATATCAATTTTCCATCTCTTATATTCATACAGCAATAGTAATGATGCATTGATATAATGACGAATCATTACACCCCTACATATTTCACTGTGTGACACACCAGTAGCGTAGCTTTCAAATCAATCAAAGTAGACAAGATACAATTCAATGTACAAACTTCACATAAAAGTTGTTATTAAATGATGAGTAAAGTAATTCACTGCACATGCAGAACACATTTGGAATGTATCATATATGCTAAATATGCTGCTGGGTTAAGATAATTAGAATGGGATGGGGTGATAAATTACGAACCATGTCACTTTGTGTTAATTTGTAGATAGTGAGCAAGTATTCTCAATAGTCTTTTTCGTTTTTAATAATAAAATGAGTGCCTGTGATTGCATATGCTGTTTCAGATGAATTCTAAATTTAAAATAACAAGGAAAACAAATAATAATGATTCATAACTGGAAGAGTGAAATAACTTGCATAAAGTATTGTTTTGTATTGGTTCTCCATCTCTTATATCGATATGAGTATCGTTACAGCAAAAGCATCAATGCATTAATATAATGATGAATTGTTTCACACCTAGTTAATTAGTTACTCCAAGTTTCATCTATACAGTACTTCCAGGAACAAGGCTATATTTTGGATCAGAAAAATAAATTTAAAAAAGTATATGTTTACATTTTAGAATTTCCAATACATATGCTAATACTGTAGGATGTATTTCTGTACTGAAGCTTAATTTAAAGAAGTTTTGTGCAGGGGCACGTATGACTTAAGGGATAGTAGTGTCAGAAAAAATTTTAAGATGTGTATGGTTAAATAAGCAGGATGAATAAAAATAATCAAATCAACAGTTACCATTATCAGATTTCCAATTAGCAACAAGTGGGGAGAAGGTATTTAGAAAATATATCAAGATCAGGGACAGACGAAAACTTACGTTATGCAAATCAGGAAATCAATGACAATCTGGGTAACTGCGTCATATTTTCTTAAATGTTGATACGGCATCATTTATTTACTGTATGGTCTGTAGGACCTGTCCTTCATTTAGTAAAGGTTAACCAATCATATTCATTATGTAAAGAAAGTGGGTGTTAGTGTGTCATGTAGAATATATAGCTATATATAGTGAGAGAGACACACAAATATACAATACAGAGGAAGGTGTTACTTATATGTAATTAAATTGCTTGTGTGTTAGTTTTAAAATTCTTCTTTTTTATTTTTGTTTCATTACATTTTATTGTAATGATTATTTTGATGGGATTCGATATTTTCTTTCAGTAATTTTGTTTTTCTAAAATGTAAAAGGTGTTACATTAGCATTATTTTTAGCTCACTCTGGTACACCGTTTTGTAAACACAACTCGAAAACGACTGGCTATTGCCAAGGTCATTTCAGTCTACATGTTAGTCCGAATAAACAATGTTTTATTTTTAAATTTATTTCAGAGTGAGAATCTGGTTCTTAGACAGGGCTGTTCTTGCTAAGTGACAAATTTCATTTTTTCTATTACATTGTTCAAGTGTTAAGAGACCACGTGACCTATCACGCGGGAACGGGATGACATTTCAGTTGGGTTTAATACCCTTTCTGAGAGCTTTTCAGTCAGTTGTATTTTAAACCCTGAGGGCTCAAGAGGTTTCAATTGTTGAAGCCAGATTGTTTTTGAAGTTCATTTGTTTTTGGAATTTAATACTTTATTCTCTAGAAAACCAAACAAGTGTACTTTTTTATAAAAATTCTGAAAGAAATTCAGTGGAAATTTATTCTGGAGTTATACAGAAACATAAACTGTGATTCAATTGAGGAATTGTTGCCATTTGTACAACGACCACATCTGACGTCATCGTCTTCCATACTGGAGCATCGAGATTCGAACCTGGATTTTATTAGAACTATCTAGTGATAGGACTTGTATTTTTCAATCTTAGGATTAAATTTTGGATTATATTCACAAACCGTAAGTCCTATTTCCAAGTTTTACATTGTTTTCTAGAGAAATAAATTATTTTTGTTAAAATATACAAAGCTTGTTGACTTCACTCTTTTCTCTTGTTATTATTGAACGAGCCTACACGTAACAAAGGATACAAGACACACATATACAAATTATTCATAATGACTTAGTTATTTATTATATACCACTAAGGTCCTCAAATCCTCAAGTTTATGTGGAAAAAAAGAGATTCATTGGGTCCAAATAAAAAGGTGGTACTATTTGGACTGTTAAAGGATGATGGCCCTGGACTGTATTAACTCTTAGTCTCTTGAAATGAACCAGTAACATAGAAGGTGTTAAAACAGTTCACAAGTCCTTCAGCCTCTGGCATAATTGGCCACCGTGGATATGTGACAAAGCTTGCAGTAGATTCCCATGGGTCGGTGTTTTTAACCGAGGTCCTCCCCCACCAAGTTCTTCCTCTACCAGTGATACTGGGTGTTATGTATAGCCTATCCTGCGCTAATAAATGCCATTAAACCCAAATCAACAACAAACCTTCTGATCCAAAAGGAATCTCTTTGGAAATCAGTAGGTTCATTTTAATTCAGAGCTATACCTCTGGTGGCCTAACCAATACCATTTGGAAATGGTATTATTTTTATGCAGTACATATTACAAGAATTATTATTAATTAATTCTGTCATAACTTTTTATTTTCTGATTTTACATCCTATGCATGTACTGGAGTGCTATGGTATGAATAAATAAATAAAGACAATGACCTTCAAGATAATTATATGAATATTTGGTGTTCTTTGCTCTATATTAACATAAATTTAATTTCTAGGTTAAATCAATGATTTTGGGAAATGATCGATAAACAGATGCAATGTAGATTCCAGGTTATGCAAGAGGCGATACCCTGATATCATGGTAATACAAAAAAATTATTTTTACGATGGCATATACTTGTTGTAAAGTTAGGATCTTGACATATATGCTGCACAAACCGTAAATCAATTTAATAATTTGATGCTACTTCAAAGGCTCTCATTCTGCTACCTGTACACTTCAACAACAGAAACTTTTCTGAGAAAATTAAAAAAAAGCATATATAACCTCTTTGGGTAGCGCTAGGATTGTCGGCGAGAAGGGGCACACCAACATGAGCCTTGTTGATCAGACTGCTTAAACAAAACCAGGTGTTACAATGAATAGTAATAAACTGTGTACAACAAAGTATTGAAGTCAACACCTGTCAATTTCAAAGCCACCAGAAAACAATGTTAATATCGCTCATATTTTGGCCCTTATCTGCTACCAAAGATTCTATCTCTTGCTTCTTGACAAATATTAATCGTATCATCTGATTCATGCATAAAATCATGGGACAATATCAGACAACCCATTCATTACAGTGATATCAATTTTAAGAAGATACAGACTTTATTTGAGAGAACATTGGGTATGGTCATGTTTTTAATAAAGTTAAATTCATGGGTGCATTGTTAAAATAGTGTATTCACCAGCAGTTCCGACATTTTACAGAAACAAAACTGGTGATGTATAACTAGTAACTTATGGTCATCCAGTGTACATGAGATAAGCTCACAATAAGTGGCTCTACGCAGAAAATTACCGAAAACCTCCAATATCACAATACCCAAGAACCAGCGATATCCTAGGAAGCCACCATACATAAAGTTACGATTGTTTTTTGTCCTATGCACCTTGCAACATTACAAAATTGTGTTGTTGTTGTTGTTGTGTTTTGGATTTTTAACATAGCTTTAACAATTTTGCAGTCATACAGCTACGATGTCTGCAGTGTGGCAGTTTATTGTGATGTCTAGCACTGGGACATCATGCACTTTCTTCGTACAGATCAGATACATCACTGTAGAGTTGGATATGAAATTTGTTAACTAAATAATTAATATGAAATAATATTATCTTGACTTTACTGCCCACCTCACAGTCAACGAAATATGTTATCTTCGCGATCTCGTGTAAACATGCAATATACAAACACTTTTGACATTTCATAGTCCCGCCATAGAAAATAATGTGTTGCAAAAGTGTTGAAAATGTTGATTGGACAATTCTTGTTAAAAGTAGTTCTAATCATCTAATCAATTAATTTGTTTCATCAACAGGTCATTCCAAGAAATTGTATTCATACTCTCAAAATAACAAAAATAAATTATAATATTTTGATATAGCCTATTTGTACAATTGAATTTTTTTTCATTTGGGATCAGTCAAATATACCAGTTTAATGGCCAATCTTCATAATAGTACGCGGTCACATGCAGTCTTATTTGTTGTGTGTAAAGATATCCGCTTTGTGTTAGTGGGTTCCCTGTTGCACGATGTACCACTGCTTTTGCTGGACTTGACTACTTGTTTTAACAGTCATCAAAATTTTATTTTTCTTCAGAAAATGATTCCTATAAAATATTCGAGAGATTTGTTCCTATGGAGCATGTCAGCCATCTACCTAATCGCATTTTCATCGCTCTACATCCAGATTCCCGGTGAGGAAACAGCGCAAGCTCCTACCAAACACTGTCAATATGATCAATATTGCCCTCGGTTACAATTTCCACATGATTATATTGTTATACAATGCTGTCGGGCATTTCTGCGCAATTTCCGTATCCAATACTGACGCTAAATGCGTACCGAATTCGACCGATTTACGAAAATAAAATACTGCAATGCTTACTGTTTGAAAAGATGCAGTTGTCACCAAAATATTCTGTTCAAAATAATATTTATTTTGGACACACGGGATACCACCCCCGTGTTTTCATGACTCGCGATATGTCGGGCTATTCTGCGCACAGCTTTGAAAGATGTAATGTTTATACATCGGGCAATGGAAATGAAATACATTACTTTGGACTGTTTCTGTCATCGTTTCAGCCGAGTAATTTGGTCAGGTTATAGCACAGGAGTCTGCAGTTTTATCAATAAAGCACAACGAAATTTCTGACAACATGAAATCACCTTAACGGTATTATAAATTAACACAAGGAATGCAAGCGTGACCACAACCCTCCGCTCGATTCGACTTTCTCGCGCGTCTTTTATCGCTTCAGAATAGCAAGAAGACTGAAAAACTACACATATCCATTCAAAAAACGGTAACGTACCAATGCATCACTCTCGGACGACCATCGCATGAATCCAATCCGGCGAATTAACCTTTATTTTCACATTACGGTCACAAACCCTGTCAAACAGAACTCATTACAGGAAGTAGCCCATTTCTACCACGGGCTAAATAACATCATGAAACTAATTTTACAAGATAAAATGTTTAACTTGTTTTCTATTTCAGATTGTATCATTTAATAATTTTTGTATAAATTTCCAGAACAGAAATATGTAGTTAAAGTTCGGATAGTACAAATAACGGTTGATGACGTCATCACATTTCAGCTATTAAAGCCTAGACGGATGCTGGACCCGGAAGATTGAAAAATGTGTTTGATAGACTTTCTAGAGGTTGCCACCTGGTAAGATCATCTGTTATACTGAGTTTTTTTCATAACAGAAAATGATAGTGAAGAAGAAAATATTATACTTGTATGAGAGATGTACTATTTATTATGATGATGATGATGATAATGAGAGAGAGAGAAAAAAATGAACAATAGGAAAGGAGAAAAGCTGTTGCTTTATTCCACTGATTAACCATTGATGATGATGATGATGATGTGTGTGTGTGTGTGTGTGTGTGTGTGTGTGTGAGAGAGAGAGAGAGAGAATAGTTGTAACGTAGAAAATCAATACATAATACGATATGTTACAATTAATGACGATGCGAGAGAGAACAAAATGATTCTTGTATGGTTTACCGATCATGATGATGATGAGAGACAGACAGACAGACAGACAGATGAGGCAGGTAACACAAAATACTAAAATTATCAGGATTAATGTGTATACAATGCGAGGACAGTCTGAACGCTATCAGCAACTGTATGTAGGCATTCATGTATGCGCAGAGTGACAGCATTTTTTTTACAACTTTTGAAAATAGTAGTAATATAATACTGTAAAAACCGTTTTCATTATGCATTCATTATTCTGAGCAAATTCAACTAATTGACGGAGTCTGCAGTATTAAATTTCCCTAGTGTTAAAAGAGAACAGATTCTGCGCCGTGTTCGGAACGATTATTAGACCCTAACGCATATTTTCTGCAGGGTAGAAACTAGTAGAAATGGGCTACTTCCTGTAATGAGTTCTGTTTGACAGGGTTTGTGACCGTAATGGTGAAAATAAAGGTTAATTCGCCGGATTGGATTCATGCGATGGTCGTCCGAGAGTGATGCGTTGGTACGTTACTGCTTTTTGAATGGATATGTGTAGTTTTTCAGTCTTCTTGCTATTCTGAAGCGATAAAAGACGCGCGAGAAAAGTTGAATCGAGCGGAGGGTTGTGGTCACGCTTGCATTCCTTGTGTTAATTTATAATACCGTTAAGGTCATTTCATGTTGTCAGAAATTTCGTTGTGCTTTATTGATAAAACTGCAGACTTATGTGGTTATAGCTAGTTTTACAAAATTCAACGTAACATTGCCAACAAATGGCAAGAGATATTAAGCAAACTAAACTGATCTTGTAAAAAAAAAAAAATGAGTAAAGTTCAACATTTTTTAAAAAAAAAAGTAAGCTATTATGTGGAAGAGAAACAAGAATGAATAGGATGTAATGTGTTTACAACATCTTGTTTATGGGGAAAAAAATTACTAAAGAATTTTGAAACAGACTATACGCCAGGGAATTTCTTGAGAACTCCGTTCTAGCAGCATGTTGACACGTTGGGTAGCAGACGATTTTGTACATGTGGGACAACTTCTTGCAAAATTGGAAACTTGGATTAAGATGCAGAATTGTTTTAAGCTATACATTTCCATCTTTTATATAATGTATTTATTTGTATGATTCTAAAAGATACATAGTAAATAGGATTTTCTGAGTTAGAGGTTCAAGAAGGTCATGTTGACATTTAGAAATCACATTTTCATATGCATTTCGAGTCAAAATGTGGGATATTTTTTTACACTTTATGAATATCACTTTCCTTAATTAAAATATGATCGTTCTTTCATGATACAAAATGGATTTTTTTTACCAAAAATAACATGTGATCCAATGTTTACGCAAATGATGTATTGTTGTGCAGAATTACTCAACACGCAGAATTGGTCGACATGGGGGTACATACACAATTTATTTTCGACTTCATACATACGTGATAATTATGTTTAGTGCATTCTGATTTGTACCCCACTTTAAGTTTTATCGAGTATTTACCTGCGTTAATTTATTACATAATAATTTAATCACTTCATTTTTATAAGTCTTTGGTATGACTTGGCCAGGGTTCGAACCCGCAACCTTCCACATTCGAGGTGGATGCTCTAACCACTTAGGCCACTGGAGCTGTCTTCCGATGTCTTTTTTCTAATAAATTCAAATTCTTGCACAGGCTTATGAACATGTTTTCAAGTTCTCTTGCCTGAAATGCGAAGGAAGTCAGAAATACCAAAATCGGTTAAAAGGATGATAAGAATCTTGAAGGAAATGAAGCTTTCTAAACACTCTTTAGTGTTAGTATATTTTTGTTTGTTTTTTTAAAGAAATGTCCTTCAACTTCGGCATTCCTGGCTTCCATTGCATTCCATGCAACTGAAATGTAGGCCAACAGAACTGAAAATGGGGCCTCGTGTAGAAAAGTGTCAATATGGGCTGCCAAGTGTGTGAGATATTCCTGAAACTTTGACTTCATATTAAGGTGTTAGCATCAGAACACACTACACAGCACCGTTATTTAGGCAGTAAAAACGACACCCAAAAAACATTAATAATCAGGGTCAACGTCTTACTTTGTAAGACTAGGTGACACTGCAGTATAATGTACATGATGAGGTGTGGTGATGCAACACACTCGTGCAGGTAAATAAGTAAATTAGAGTATACATGTATATATATATATATATATATATACACACACATACACACATAGTGAAATGGCTGAAAGCCAAAACTTTACTAAACTAGAATCACATAGAGACCATTTTTTTTTTTACTCTAGATTTGCTCCTTCTTTATGCTTCTTCTTTAAAGACCTCTTTTATTTCCCAGTAAACCAAACCTCTCAACTTCAGATAATGAAACAAATTTTGTTCCAAATTTCAGTTTGACACTTACAAGAAAAACACAAAACTGAAGCTCTATTTAAACTTGGAAATATATTTTACCTGCAAAATTTCTGACACATGCTAGAACAGATTAATTATGGTTAGCTAGTACTGTTGTGGGGTGATCTATGTGACCAGCACCCCAAAAATGTCCCAGTGGCATGTGAGGTTGTAACATTGTGCTCTGACACAGATCAAGTCCAACAGTAGGCTTATCCAAGGTCTTTGCATCATACAAAAGAGCCAGCTTTTAAGGCAAAATATTATGTACATGCCTGCTAGTGAGTCGAATAAGAAAGACTGTTTATTTGCTTATTATCTAATAGTGATTGATGCTATTCATTTTTACACGTGATCAATAGAAAATTGTTTGCTTTTTTGGGGCTTTTTAAAACATGGTTTTATTAACAAGACTTGTGGCATTGTTTTTTGATGCTTTGCCAAAAGGAGTTCAAGAAAGCAGTATTCTAAAAGATTCGCTCAGTGGCATGATACCCAGAAGTTTTATATCTTCGACAGAGATTAAACATCTTCATGATTGTTAAAGATGAGTGTTATTTGGCTATGGCACAAACAATGGATTCATTAACACAAGCCACATTAGTCAAAGTGAAAACCCCAGCTCCAAACCTTCGTCAAGTCAGGCTTTTGACTTGTGAATATTATAAATAATATGTAGCATTTAAACATTATTGAGTAAAATACATCATTCTACTAAACTACTTGTACAAAACTTAAGGTATCTTATTCTTCAGATGTTTCTTGTAATGAGGACTGTATTTCTATGTTTTAACAACGGCATTTATTTATTTGACAGGATATGATTTTCAGTAGGAATGCATATTGTTTCGCTAAATTGCAACAGCTTTCTTAAGTTTGTGCAGTCATATACACACAGACAGTGACACTTATAATTACATTCGCTATTTTATCACATAAGCACTTAGAAAAACACTTTTGTTCTGAACTTTAAAAGCATTGGTAAACCAAATACTTTTTAAAACCAATCTTTTGGATGGATTCCAAGGGTTATCTGTTTTGAAGGGTTTCACTCTATATACACACAAGTAGACAAATTTTGAAAATCTGTGTGTATCCCTTGGTAACCGGTTTTGAAAATCCTGTTGCCCAGCAGATTTGTCTCTGTGTGCCCAAGATATATTAATTAAAATTTAAAGAATCATTGTCATTTAATCATGAAACCAAGGTCAGTGAAGTTCTTTCCTTTAATTTAATTGCACTTGTTGGAATACAATGAGAGCGAGCCATTTGTGAGGATATTTTTGGAGTAAATGCAGTACAACAAAGCCACTTAAAACACCACTGAATAATCATAGAGGATTTGTTTTGTTTGGTGTTTTTGATTTGGTTGTTTAAGCAAATGCAGTCAAGCGGTCAGACATGAACCAGTTGACTTGTTATCAGTGACCACTATTAGGTGTGATACAGGATGTAAATGTATACATGGAAGGGATGAAATTACCTTAATTTGTGTTCACTTAGCATTTTAATACTGAAACAAATTAAAATGAACAGTAATTAATGTTATCTTTCATTATTATACACTTCTTAAAAGGACCTCAAGGGAGAATAGTCCTCGACTAAATGAGTCACCTTCTGTAAATGAAGTATTACTATTATTATTATAGTGAAAATTTTACTTGCCTGACTTCAAAAATGAGTAGTCCTGGACATTGGTCTATGGGATTTAATCAGCTGTGAGACTTTTTGTAAATATATGATCAGAAAACACTGATCCTGTTGTTTGTTGTTTTTCTTTTCAAAAACCTGACTTATTTTCCTTTGGCATTCTGATTTTCTTGCCAATAAAAGTGGCAGGTCTGCTTTTTGAAGCAAAATGGCAGCAAGAACAATTTTATGAATCAAGGGAAATGGATCCTTCAAAGTCTGCAATTATCACAGCTGATTCAGCAGAGAATTATTCTTGTTTTGCATGGGAGGTCACTGGTTCGAACCCCGACCAAGTCATAACAATGACTGACAAAAATGGTACTAGCAGTATCCTCGCTTGGCACTCAGAATTGAGAGGTTTTTGTTAGGACTGGTTGGCCTGGTGCCCGGATAATGTGACAGGATGGGACATGATGCTACATGTCTGCGGCATTATGTCCTAGTGCATCACTATAAACTGCCACACTGCAGACATTTTCATGATATGACTGGAAAATTGTTAAGGCTACTTTAAAAATCCAAATCACGCACGCACACTTGTTTTGCACAGAATGAAATTCATGGTGCTCAATGGGCAAAGGATCCTGTCACAGTTCATCCATGTGTCACAATGTAGGGTCATTCCCAGTGGCGGAGACATTGTTGATGAATGTATAGATATTAGAAGTAATGATTTGATTCATAATGCTTATGCTGTATATGCGTTCATGGAAAGAACAGTAAATGATCTGAAAGTTAACAGAGGCTTGGATATTGAACATGTGTGTTTAATAAGTGAATGGTGTTCTGCACAATACAAAGATACCATTCATGGATGTCAATCTGAGCTTTGAAGATTTTGGAGTTGCAGTGGAGAAAAGTTTTTGTTGCTCTCACTGTGGCAGAAATAGATATGATAATGAAGGTGGTGTCCTAAAATCATAGGCTATAAGATTAGTTGGGAAGCTGTTATTCCAATGCTGAAAAAATGTACGAGTTCTGAAGTTAGTTGACAAAAAGCCTGCTAATGAAAATGGCACATGCAATCACAAATGAAGAACAATTATCTTGTTGGACACTAGTTAGATAGTCTGTGGGAAGCCAGAGACGTGAAGACAGGGCCTTGAACATGAAAGCTCCATTCATGCTTAGGGGTGAGAAGAGGCATTATTAAACAAGAAGACTTACGAGCTTTTGTGAGCAATGCAGAAATTTCCAGCATAATAAATGCAAAAAAAAAAAAAAAAAAAACTTGTATAGAATCTTGGAAGAA
>JAECUM010022695.1:12500-36579 GCA_016617855.1 Megalonaias nervosa | reverse complement strand
CTCTCTATATATATATATATATATATATATATATATATATATATATATATAACCAATAACTTCGGTAAGTTAGGTGATTTGGTGATTTTAAACAAAGAACTCAAAATTTAAATTGAGCTTGGTCCAATCAAACCAGATTTTGTCTGTGCGTCTTTGATGCGCACCAATTACTACAATAAGGAAATTGGACTAATGGCAATGCGGATTCTGAGAAAGAAGAAGTCAGAACATATATCTGTATTTACCAAGTCAGGTGTTGAATCTGCGTCTGTATAGACGCACACCAATGAACCCATCAATAAAGAACGCCTGATACAGACTAAATATACATTATCGAAAACATTGCTCCAATAGCTTTAAATGTTGCCATCAAATTCAAAATCAACGGTTGTTATGAGAACGCATAAAGCCACGTAGAAATCGCAAAGATTGTAGGAGTGAATAAGTTCCTGGGAAGGGTTCATGCACAAGTGCCCCTTGACACAATATTAAATAAAATAAAATATAGACTGATGCATCTGAGACAAAGATACCATGTGATGGCACAGAAATCGATTTAGAAGTCTAAATTACGTTAGGTTTAAGCTTGTTGAATGTGTGTGTGTGTGTGTGTGTGTGTGTGTGTGTGTGTGTGTGTGTGTGTGTACAATAACATCGAATAATTGCATATCTAGAATACGAGAAAGGTAACACAGGATATAGTGTACAGAAATACAGAGTACTCAAAGATCCATTCCAGAGCGATGAAGTGTCGCCTCAGACTCGGGATGATAATGGGTGTGTTTAGGTATTTGCTAATCCCAGATAAATGAGCTTTACATACTGAGATGGGCATTTCACAAATGTATGATGGCTTCTTATTTCTTTACTCTTTTTCTTTTATTGATGTTTTGAAAATAATTAAATTATTTTTTTCTTTTAAATTTATTTTTATTGATCTCAGAACAATTAGCAGTGATGTTGACGTGTTCTAATTTAAATCAAACAAAAATAGTTAAATGTACGTTGATATTTTCTACCCTAAAAATCAAAAAGGTGACATTATATGTTGAATTTTTTTTTTCATACTAAACAAATATTTGTGGAATATATATTGAAACGTTACTACTTGAATAAATCATCAATAAATATGTCAATGCTTCATTTACCGGTTCCAATGAAAGTCACTGTATTGATACTTTTATTAGCAAGAAAGAATTGAATTTTATAAATAAGCAAACATTATACAGAAGCATTGCTAAAAGATTTAGAAATTAATTAAAGACAATAAGGTTTCTGTTATTTTTGCAATGACATTGAACCATACTTATATCAAGTCATCAGTGTGTTTCTCTATAAGGATGGCTTGGTTTAACTATCAGACTTATAACAAGACCGACAACAAAGGATGAGGAGTTAAGCATGGAGTTTCACCATACAACAAGAGCCATTAAGATACTGAGAAGAGATGGATTTTGTTGTGCTTATGTTGGGGTTAACGGCAGTAGTAGTATGTTGTGGGGGTTCTGGTTCACTTGCCCATGGGAAGGGGATTTTGGCTCACTTGTCCCTGTGTAGGTTGGTTCTGGCTCACTTTATCGTGGATGGCTCACTGTGTTATGGGGTTAACTGTCACTGTGGTTTTCGTATTAGAGGTGTGTTTGTGGTATAGTAAAGATGTCTCTTCCGTGTTATCCCTGGCACATAGACAAGCTGGGCTTGAGCGATAAGAGTCGTGAACCAAATTTGGAATTAAGTGAAGAGGAGTCTAAGACGTGATTGAAGCGTGCTTAAGAGTTGATAGCGTACGCGAATAAGGATCTGAGTTATGTGCCAGAGATGATTTATTGTGAGGAGAATGAGGAGGAGGAAGAGGATGAAGAGAGGGAGAAGAGAAGTCACAGTCATCAGCGTCCAGTGCAGCGCTACAATCAGTGGTATTACATCTGAAATAAGCTGAAGCGTTTTCATTTGGCAGAGGTACAGCGAGATGAGTTTGATTTCTGTCTGAATAAAGTGACTCGAGTGCATTTGATGGATCGTGCAAAATTTATTAAATTTGAGCGTGTATTTAAACGTATTTTTGAGAGATGGGCCTTCACGAGCATGCAATAAAATGTAAGGCGGTATCTGCTAAAAGCTTTGTGGAGCAGTACAATAAGATTATTTCGGTGGCGTTGTCAAGCTAGTCAGAGAAGCGGTGTGAATCCACGTGTTGAACTGTTCAGGATAGCCAAACCACTTGACGAGCAATCTTTTTTACCTCGCGTGGAGTTGACCTTTTCAATTCGGAACACGTCCTGGCTGGTATTTTATTATTCCTGCTCGCAAAATAAACCTTGGATGATGGGTTCACCTGAAGAATCTTTGAAAGTGTACGTGATGGGAATAGTTTTTTGAATGGCATTGAAGACAAGACTTCTTCGGTCCAGTTAGGAGTATATCCTTTTTCAAAGGTGGATTTTTGTCGGCTGATTCTGACGTGGTCCCCTGCTTTAAATTTGGCTCTAAAAATATTTTAAAAAAATAAGGTCTCTGAGACCTGTTGTTGTTGATAATGAACGCCATCTGGGAGTCATTCGAATGCTTCGATGGTAGGTGTGATATTAGCGGTCGACGAGGTCTGGAAGAAAATCTAAGTATCGGTGGGTATTATCGCTGGTGAATTTCTTCAACATGCGAATTTTGAGAGTCCGGTTAAAGCGTTCGATGACCGACGCCTTGAGAGGATCATGGGTTCTGTACAAAGTGATATTATTTTTTTTAAGCCAGTCCGAGACGGTTTTGTTATAAAATTCATGATCTGCCCAGAGTTTATGGGGTTTTCGTGTGTCTGTGATTTGATCCAGAGCCTGTACGATAGAAGCTCCTTTTGTTTGAGTGGAATGACCCAAGCATACTTACTGAAGACATCGATGACCGTCATGATATAATGAAAACGATCGTTGTACGCGCTGTAATCTCTCGTATCGACGAGATCTGCCGACCATAAGTCGTCCACGTCTACGGCGATGACTCAACGTCGTGGAAATTGCTTGGGTGCGGATTTATGCAGTTCGTCCGCGAGATCACCAATTACAGTCTTGATACCAATACCTAGCTGATGTTTGGCGACGATGATGCCTCGGATGAGAGTTCGGTCGGCACGTTCTTTGAAATTTTTAGGCTTTAGCTCTTTTAAGTGCCTCAGCATGATTCAATCGCATCCCGCTTTATCGTCGGAATAATCTCTGTAACAGATATCGTGGTGCATCGCGATGCAGGGTTCCTGACCTGGCAGGGGCTGATCATACTCATTGATCAAAGGAATTCCACGGCCCGATGTACTTATGTCCTGGCACCGTCCATCCGCCTCTAGGTCTGGAAAGTTTTCCGATGAGGGCATAGACATCCATAGCTCCCTCAAGAATTTGTCATGTCCGCATCCATTACAATCTCCCACGCACAGATTTCTTTCCACGTGAAGGTCCTCGCTGCTTGTATCGAGCTCACAATATCTGCAATGATGCATGTTTTTATATCCATGAATTTACATTTTTAATGGCTTTGACAAAATGTGATTTTTTAGATCCACACATGGAACACCTGTATTGGATCAAGCGTCGTTTAGTTTGTGTGAACACCTCGAGGGGGTACACACTCTCCGTCTTGGCTTTACACTTGAGGAACGACGAGTCCATGATACTATATACATTATACTGAATGTTTTGTAAGATCTAAAAGTGTCTCGACTAGGGATATTCCTCTGTGTCTGCTCTGTATGTAACTGACGCAGTACCATCCACAGGTGCTTTCGGCGACGTTTTGAAGTTGTAACAAGTTGTATACGGCTCCTTTCCATGCTGAGCGTCTATATCGTGTGACTTCGTCAGGAGGAGGTAAACCAAACAAATCGAAATACTCTACGTCGTCCGAATGAGGATCGTTGACAATGGCGATCCAGTGGGTACCATGCCTATCGTAATAATTTTGTAGATTGACGACGAAACTCTCGTCGGAGTTGATTTGTTCAGGAAGTTGATCCTTGGAATAGACCATTCGGAAGGTACGAGACGCTAAGAGTTGCTCGAGATCAAAATTACTTGAAACCTTTTTTTCTCATGCTGGTAATTCCTTTTTCCTCGCGTGGTGCCTGGCAGTTGGATTCCCTTACCGATACCGAGTAATCCTGGCAGTAAGGTTCCAGCGAGACAAGCGAGGAGAGGACCGCTAAATCCTCCTTGCTTGGACAACTGCGACGCGGCTAAGTTGATGACTATACCTTTTCGAGCTGCCTTATGTTTAGCGATGGCGTTGACTTGACGCTGAGTCAGCATGAGTCTGTCAGGCCCGACAAGTACGCAGGCTTTGAAGCGGACAGAGATAGATCTTTTATGAGTGGCCGCCACAGCGATACCTTTTTTTCTGCAGTGGAGACAGCGTGACGTCTACTGGAATGTACGACATGATGACGTTACATGAAATGCTGTTATTATTCTTTTCGTCGTTTTGATTTATCCGTCGATATCCATAACTGGAATAGCCAATTGATAAAGTAACGATGGCTCATTTTCGACTCATACCGTTTCCCATGGTGGCTCTTTGAGTAGCTCCACTAACAGCTCCAGCGGCTGAAACCATTCCTAACGGGGCCAGGACGTTCATGAATAACTTGGTGTTACGTGTCTAGGCTAGTACAAAGTAACAAAGAAAAGAGTGAAGCCAACAAGCTCTGTAAAATTTAATAAAATAATTTATTTCCCTAGAAAACAAGGTAAACATATGAAAATGGACTTACGGTTTGTGAATCTAATCCAAAATTAATCCTAGAATTAATAATATAAGTTCTATCACTAAAAATGTTCCAAATGAATTAAAGTTCGAATCTCGATGAAGTTCCAAGATGGAAGGCAATGACGTCTTCTATATCCTGTTTAGTGTTGTCGTGTCAACAGTTCCTTGTTGAATTTTATGAATCAAGAATAATATTCCGGCTTTAGAATTCAGAATAATTTCCGATAAATGCCTTTGTTCAAGCATTTTTATGAAGAGCACTTATGTATGTTTTCCAGAGAAATTAATTACTAATTCCGAAAACTAGAAAAACTTAACTCAAGCTGGTCACAACACAAAATACCTTTGAGCTCTGAAGATATCAATTTACGACTAAATTAAATCACTATAAAACGTTAGTTTTAAACGCAATTTTAGATCACGTGACGAGGTCACGTGGTCACTTAGTTCTAATGGCGTAGTAAAACCATAGGCCAGCTGACACGTACGCCATGGACGAATTTGATTCTACCTAACGAATCTTACTATTAGAGTCAATAATAAATTTTTTTTAAAAAGTTGTTTACAATAGAGCTGACACGCAAACCAAGTATGACCTTGATTACAACCAATGATTTTCATTCTAGGAAAGAAATAAAAAAAGTTGTTTGCCAATTCTGAATCAAGGTCAGGAACTAGGTCAGCTAAAAATACAATTTAGCAACACTGGTTATTTACTGAACTGAACTGAATTTTCCGAAAGAATGTCAAATCCAGTGAATAAAGTTATCATTACAATAACATGTAATGAAATAAAAATAAAATAAAAATGAATTAAAACTAACACACAAGTAATTAAATTACATATACGTAACACTTGGGGTGCATGGTCTTGACGAAGGGACTGATGGCGGTGGAAATGGAGCATACATCACGTCGTCGCCGCTGAGATGCCTTTTTCTAGGCATGTTCGAAACAACAGAGTTGGCCAACAACAGAGTTGTCTATACAAGGACATTCATTTCTCGATTGAGGACATCCAGTGTCATGAATCGGACTGAGGTCACCAGAGTGTAGCAGAGGTAATCCGCACCTGGAGCGATTTTCTATCGGATTTCGATGTCAGCCGGGGAGTCTTTGAGACGCTCAGTGTGTTTGGAGACATCAAAGTGGAAGACTGGAAACAGCTTAGCAAAATCGTTTATGGAGACTTGTGTCCCTGTGTCCACCTCTTGGTACTTCTTTATGGCCTCCATCACCATCGTGTACGCATAAGGATAATTTCGGGTAGTTTCAGCGGCGTTGCATTCGACTTCTCGTTCGAGGTATTGCCTGAAGTTGAAGCGGACGCGAACGCGAGACAGACTGAGATGTTTGAAGATGTGCTTGTTTTGAGTTTGTGTTTGAACAGCATTACGTTGCTCTGCCGTCTGGAACGCGATGGAGACTTGTCTGGGAAGATCACTTCCTGGATTGGTGGCGACTCTTCACGATGTACTCGTTTGAGCCGCAGTGAACTGTTGAAAGTAGATGCGGTGTTGTTCGAAGTAAAGTTTCTTAGTGAATCGAGATAACCTTGTCTCCATTTCTAGCATGTGTACGGTAGAGGGTGTGATTTCGGGCATCCATAGCGACCTGCTGCTGATGCTCTGTGCATGTATTGAGCTGCGGAATCTCTTTCGAACACCAATGTGTGTTTGACTCCTCGGAAGATGGTACGGATATCTCTACATACATCAAAGATGCCACTATCAGTCAGAGCTAGTCGAGCGGAGAATCCCACATTGTAGTCAGTAATACGAAGCCGTCATAAAAGGGAGAGAAGAGCGCCTACCACCATTGTTGACCCTCCAGCGCCAGCAGGCATATCAGCTAAAGTGTATCTCTCTGCGGATGCACTAATAGGATTGGAGACAATAGCTTTGGCGTCTTCTGTGTGTGTTGACTCAGGGTCATCAGCTGGAACCTCACCTGTACGAAATTCGTTGCCAACCGTCCTTCCTGTGTTGGTATCTCTGAACCACCACATGTTGGTGACACACGATCTCATGTAGTCATCGCTGTATATGAGCAAGTTCTGGATGGTGCTAGCCTGAGGTAAGTATCCATTGATTTCTTCGACGGCTTGATTGTTCAGTTGATATTGTGCCAACTAGAATAACGACCATTCGTTATGTTAGAGTGTAATCTGTGAATTGGCTCGATGGCTTCCGCCTGAGGTAGTCTGTATTTTTCCTCGGACTTCCAGAAAAGCCTTATCTTCGTCGCTAGTCTCGATTCATCGATGGGTGCTCGCGTTGAGGTTGGTGATGTTGGTGTCCTGATCATCCACGTACTCGTACTCGGTGATGGAGTCGTCCACTGGAGTATCATCGTTAATAATCGGGAGTGAATCTCAAATACATGATTCTATGATATATGAATGTGATAAAATAACATCATGATAAAAAATTACCATAATCGTTTTAAGCCATACCCGGACATGATCGCACCAAGAGAGGATGTAGGTAGGCTGACCTTTTTCCAAGTCCTTTAAGATTTTGTTTTTGATCGCTCGTTGAGGACTATAGACGTTTTTGAAGAGAATGTTTTCACCTCACGAGACACTGGCATCTCTGATATGGGGGGAGGGGGGTCTTTTGCGGTCACAGATGGCTGTGGAATGATTTTCCGACTAATTTTGTCCTACAGCTGTTTCCGCAGCAGAGGCTGCTACGGTGGTTCCTGCTTCGGCCGCTTTAAGAGCGATGGGTGAAACTTTGGCGGCAATGACTGGAAGAGCTGCACGTACGAAAGAAAACAGCGTGGATAAAAACCACCGACGATTTTACGTCTTTGAGCACGTAATGGTCTCATCGCTGCTTTATTTTAACTACGAACATTTTTTAGATGTGCCTGCGACGTCTGTGCGTCTCTGAGACGTTTAAGTCTTCCTACGCTATCAGACCTTTCGTGCAGGTAATAGGTAATTCTTCGTTGCTGTTATCTACGCCATTGCCAGACTGATCGGTCAGCCACATGGTAATTCCCGAGATCGCGTACTTGGTTATGATGGATAATAAATGAACGGATTCGGACGAAGTTGCATGAGGGATCCTGGTGGGACGTTAATTGACGTGGAATATATCACGTTTGAGGCAGATTCCGCTGAAGATAACGATCCCTGAGCGATCGAACAGTTGATGAGGAGGCTGTTCACGTCGGCGATATTGACGGGCAGATCTCCTTTGTACACTCCATTTTGTGTCAGGGTCGTCTCCGCGCTAAACCCAAGGATGGATCCGATCGAATTAGTGACGTTGAATAGTACGGCGTGATTTCCAGAAAGAGTGATGAGAGTCCGCAGAGTTGCATAGTTAGGTTCGATTTTAATGTTGACGAAGGTGTCTCCGTTCGCGGTGATCAGTCGTGAGATTTCCGTGGCGATGTCGGTTATGTTGTAGCCACCTGGAGAGATCGCGATCCTTTTGGGTTGAGCGGGGACGACTTACAATAGCTGTTTGTTGCTCGCAGATTTCGGCGGTGATGAGAGCGATTTCGTACGACAATTGTTGATCGAGTCTCAGCGGTGGATTTATACCTCACCATGGACCTGTCCGTCTTCGAATCGAACAACAGTGTGGTATCGGTGAGAGCCATTCCCTAAATCAAGTCTTCGTACAAAATGCGATTCTGATCCGACGTCACCAGCTGTTGATCCAAAAGATGATTGAGGATTTCCACCATCTCATTGTTGATCTCCACACCGACTTTTCCAGCTTATTTAGAAGTGATCAGCAACCTAAGATGAGAAACGATCTCGGCAGGGGTATGAAAGTAGCGGATGCTACTTCATTTCTTTTCACCCTCTGCCTCATGCGTTCCTGAAAGCCATGATTTAAGTCTGCCAGTTATTCCTGACTGATGCACTTGCTGTTCAGACATTTTTATTCGCTCTTGTTCTAAGTAATCTCTGTACTTTTTTATCTTTTGTCAGCTTTATACTTAAGAGTCCTATTCAACGTTTTTAACTCATCTGTTATCTGTATCATCTTAATCCCATCATCATCATCCTCTTTTGTGCTATATTTAGCACGTATATCACCATACGTTTTGTTTACTTTACCCAGTAATGCACGCGCTGCTTCAATGTCGAAATAAGCTTCATCCAAAGTTGTGTCTTTTCTATATAAATATTTTTGCATGAGTTGTACTCTTTTTTCCTCACAATCAACTAGCCATTCTTAGCTCATATCTGGTGCTAAATAATTTATCTCCTTTAAAATTTTATGAAAAGACTCCATAGTTTTGTTGTCTTCATGTTCGCTTTGTGTAGTGACTTCCTCTTCATAAAACTGCTGTTCTGTGTCAACGAACTCTTCCGACTTTGCAAGTTCTTCTCTTTTCTTTCCAAGGTTTGCTTTCACCAGTCCAGCTTTTTTTCTCAAGCTTTTCGTTTTCCAGTCAAGCTTCTTTTTCCTTTTCAAGTCTTTCTTTTTCCAGTCCAGCTTCTTCTTTCAGTTTTTCTTGTTCCAGTCTAGCTTCATTTTTTAAAACTCTTTTTCAGTCTGTCTTCTTTTTTTTACGTCTTGCTTTTTCCAGTTTAACTTCTTGCTTTAATTGTTTAATTTTGGTTCGTCAAAGCCCTTGCCATAACGTTCCGGAATAGTTTCTGCATAGCGACAAAACGTCATGAAATCGTGCTTGGACGACGACGTCGCTTCAGCATGACAGTCTTTGAACTGTTTGGCGGTGATGACCCTGCAGAGGGCTCTCGCGATCGCGTCCACTTCTAGGTTATCCAGCCCTGAAAACAGCACAAAACATTCTGTGTTTCGCCGGATGTATTAAGTGGCGTCATAGTGCAACGAAAATTACTCGCAGATTTTGTTCATGTTCCCGCGGTATATTTTGATGTCGTCAAACACGATGATTTTGTGCAGGTCTTAATCCAGGCCTTCCACTGGTTGAATATGGTCTGTATCCACGATCGTGAAGACTTCTCCGGCAACACCGTCCATCGAGTCTACAGCAACATCGTTGCCGATTGCATCACCAAATGTGTGCAACGTGAGGTATTTGTCCTGATGAGGATTGAGCGTGTACAGAATGGCTCGATCGTACTTCAGCATGTCATTGAGAAGAATATTCATGATCAGGTTGGTTCTGCCACGATCCGTCGGACCCAAGATCATGTAATGACAGTCTGGCATAAAAAAAATGACGTGGATGCTCTGGGGCATTTGTCCCGAGTGTAGCAGTTAATGATGTTCATGGTTTATACAAAATTCACTACGTGAATCAGAATATCGTACACTACCTTTGGGGCGTTGATTAGCTCTAAAAGCAATTCCTCTTCGGGTGACTATGCTGCCGAGCTAGCCAAAAAGGTCAACCGCGTTGGGTATTCCATGACGGGTCACCTCAACATAAGCGGGCATAGTCTGACCAATGTCGAAGATGTAAGTTATCCTCCCCCGGACGCCAATGCCGCGAGGTCGTTCCACTTGACTAAGCTGGCACATACTAAATTATCGCTGTCGGGTGGAACGATGACGGGCAACATCAACATTAACAGTCTAAGCTTGTATGGATTTCCTGCGGCAACAACAGGATCTTCTCGAGCTGTGAGAGCCTCTGACCTGGATGTGGCGCTGTTGACAAAATACGATAAAACTGGAGGGAGAATCAACGGCAACGTCGCAGTGACGGGAACGTTTTCAGTCGGTGGACATGTGACGAGTAACTTAGCCATGACCTCATCGATGTCTGGAACCACGCCTCAAACTTCAAGACGTGTAGGAATATACAGCTGACTCAATACAAGATCAACAATGGTTTAGCATTTTAGAACGATGGACCGTTCTGTTTGGGTCAATAGAGACGCTGCAAGAAATTATACACATATCGTGATTCGGACTGTAGAAGGACTTGGTGTGCATAACTCCAGTTACAGCAGTCTGATGGATGTCACCAATAGTCAAATTGATTTGCACCGAACGGCCTCGATGCAAATTCAGAAACTGTACCGACTTCCTACCACATGGCCCATTACCGATACAAGTCAGATAGGACCATGGAAGTGATGGCCCTCAACGACAGACCTAGTGGAGCTGGCAGCGACGACGAAATCGCTAGAGGTGGCGCACCTGTATTGGAAAACAACAAGGCTATGGAAGCACTTTTAACGTGATCATGTTTAGTGTGTACGGAAAGATCGAGCCTGATGTGGCGGTGGTCTCCTAGGCGTATCTAGAACAATTTCATCCTGAGGACATCGAACAAAAGCTGACTTCTGTGTTTTAAAAAGGAAGTGTCCTTCCACGAGGACATTTTGTCCTTGTTCCCAAAGTCTCTCAGAAACTGCTTGATAAGATCAATGATAGAGAAAAGTATCGAGGTAAATACTGGAGGCCATGGGTTCACAGAGACAGAGATTTCATCTTTCCAGTGATCAAAGACTTTGCAAAAGTGCACCTCAACATAGAAAAAATCGCTCTGGCGTACTATTATCTCTATCAATATCGTAAGCACAAAGCGGATGAGGTGTTACATGTCATAGAATCACAACAATATCTTGACCATGCAAACCAGGTAGTGATTTCTGAGATGCTTTCCGATCTCGTAAAATTAGATCAACTGACTAAAATCTCTCATGGCTTAAAACATATATCCTCTATGGTTGATTGGAGAAAAAGTATCTGAGATCGATAATGATAGAGTGAATGTGCACCTAAAGTTCCTAAATGAACACTTACTAGAACTTGAGCTGCTGATATAGAGTTTAATCGCCTCTAAAGAATGATCCTAGACGTTAACCACAATGACGAAAACTTGACAGGAGAGCAACGTCGCGAGCTAGAAGCGTACTATGGCTATTATCATCGCCTAGCCTATATCTACAAACATGCCTACCGACGTTACAAACGATTCTTAAGAGTCATTTCGCTGATTCCAATGTTCGTGACAGCCATTGGTGTCATTTCCATGGGTGTCCTAGACAATCCGATGATGTTAATTTTTTCCGGAGTGGAACTAGCTCTACAGACGCTGATGAAACTTCTTGAGCCACGCTTGGAGGCCAAAAACAATTGTACCAAACAAACCATGTTGGCCTACCAGAAATGCTGAACAAGCTACGATCGTATCTGAGCTGGGATCCCTTTGACATAACGTTGTTGATCAGCGAACTGAGAACCTTGGATGACGTAATCTTGGACACTGTCAGTAATCAGTGTACGACTTTGAGCCGATTCGAAAAAATCTATTATGAAAAATATAAAGAGAATGTCTGACGAAGAAGTCTTTGTGACCGACGTGGTCTTGCACCATCCTGAAGCTCTCCACGAAGCCATCGCCATGCTGTGGCGAAAGAACTTTCCCCAGCACATCGAACTGATGTTGACAAAAGCGCAAGGAGCATCGAGTAGACAAGTCTTACCGACACGAGACCAGAGAATAGACCTGGCTCAGGATGGCATCGTCAAAATATACTACGACGAAAATTTTGTCCGGTCGCACTGCACGCGATGTCTGAGCGAAAACAAAAGCTGAAGAAGATTTTAAAATTGTCATAATATAGCATCATGGAAGTGGATGAGTGTGTGGAGATGAATGTAGACTATACGAGATACATAACCTATGTCATCGTGGAAAACAAGGAAGATCTCGAGGAGGCCATCACCAATGCATTCCATCTCAACATCGATATCAGAGTCAATCTCAGTTGACCAAAGTCGTAGGCATAGGAAGAGACCTCGTCTTGCTCACGGCGGCGCTGCAGAAAACGCTCTAGGACGCAGGCACGCTCAACATGACCTACGATAAAGAACACTTGTTCAAACACTGCATCTCCTGCATGCATCGAGAAGACCTCCTGAAGTTGCTGTATCGATCCTCCTAAATAAAGCAAAGGATTGAAAACATGGTTTTGGATATATATTTTTTGCTATCCTCTGGGTCTTATATCCAAATTGCACAACCGATTATCGGTATCTCTGTTACGATGAAAGACGGAATAACCGATAGAAACCACTCCCCGGTGAGCTTCAAACACAAAACGATAACGGTACATCGTTGCCCGTACTCCGTTGACAAACACGTACACGATGGAATATCCGGACGTGCTAAACCTCATCACGTGTCTGATTTTCATGTGTACATTCCTCGTCTCTCTTTCCTCGTTCGCTTCTTAACGACTAAACACTGGATATACTTTCCACGTCATGCTTGATCTTAGCCAAAACTCGTTGAAAATCTGTGAATGACGTTTGAATTTCAGAGTCGTTCTGGTTTTTCATAGTAATATTTAACTGATCGGATATTTTTACCACCACAACGTCGGCACACTTGGAGTTCACCTCGAACACCTTCCAGACATCCCAAGCATGGTTTCATCTCTGGACCTCCACGCTTGATCAAAGCATAATGCTGAGTACAGTACTCTCTCGTACAAGACCTGTTGCACTTTTCCGTGCTACCCTGCGCAGCCACACACACTTCTGTATACCAAGTATAGGCATTGTGCTATATAATATACATTAAATTTTTATTTTCACCAACAATTAAAGAATGACAAAATGAACAAGCAATTAGACAAATGAATACAGGACTATTATATAGCATCGCCATTGGTACAAGGATAGACCAAAATCTCGTCCTGAGTAAAAATTAACGAACAATTAGAGAAATAAAATAACAGTCTATTATATAGAATCTCCATTGGTGCAAGGATAGACCAAAATCTTGTCCTAAGTAACAGTGAGAAGCAGAATTCTGAATCGGGTTAGTACCGCTCCAGGAAGAGATTTTATCCTTCGTCATGATCTTGTTCGACGACTTAAGAGCATCGCTCAATCGATGTCAGGGTCTCTGATACCCTATTCGAGGTTGAATGCAGCTCTGTATGAATTCATCGAGAGCGTCCCCAGAGATTTCATCGCGATGTCGAAAGAGGATCCTGCACTTCGTAAGCTCATCAACGAGTACAAGGCGATCGAAGGACCAGAGATCATCACCGCTCATCAGTACATGAAGAAACTGCAAGACCAATACAAGGCGCTCACGGGAAAAACCGCTCAGCCTTGCAAGCACCTTCGCCTTCATCATGAAATCCTTAGTCAATCACGACGAGCTACTATCGAGAAGAAACTACACAAATTTGATCGACAAGCATCTCAACAACAACGCGATCACCCACCCACCCCCTAGACGCACTGAAAAAAGCACACGGAGGAGCTGACAAAGTATTTATTTAAGATCATTCCAACGTACTTCAGCGTGGGGTCGACAACCTACTCATTCAGCGGATTCTACATCCACCGTCCAAGCAGATCTACGTACCCATACTACCATCAAACTCGGAGTTGCCTTCAACATTCATCTGGTCAAGGAACTCAAGAGCATCGATGTGTGGATCAGACCTATATCGCTCATCGTGTATCACAGTGATGATTTCAGTCATATCGTCGACATCGCCTGGTCATTTATCCAGAGTCGCATTGAAGATTATCAAGAGTAAGGATCCGCTTCGATCTTCGCCGGAGTCAATTCTATCTCGTTTCAAACTTACAAATTCACACCGTTGCGTGGAAGTAAGTACATGGCTCCTCCCAAATCCGTCTTGGCCACCAAGGCGTTCATCAACGTCAAGAATAACGATGAATATTGTCTCGTGTGGGCTATACTTTCTGCGTTACATCATGCTGAGGACAATGCCGATTGCGTTTCCAAGTACAAGCCGTATTTTTATACCCTGAAAACCACCGGAATTACCTTTCCAGCAGCGGTCAAAGACGTTCCTAAACTAGAATCGCTCAACGAAGGAATTTCCATCAGTGTCTTCGGGCTCGGTGACAAAAAGGCAAGCGATAAGCAGTTCGTAGTTTATCCACTGTTGATCTCCAAAACAGCCTCATAACGCAGCATCAGTTTTCTTCATTACCAAGACCATTTCGTGTACATCAAAGACTATAACCGATTATGTCGATCCCAGTACACCCAACAAAAGAATCATGGCTATTTTTGTTATCGTTGCTTGCAGTGCTTTCCACAACCCGCACGACTTCACGAACACAAAAAAATACGCTCACACGTTTTGCATCGCCTTCGACTGCTAAGCCACACTGGAAAAAAGTAGAAGGACCCTCACCAGATCCTAGCCGCTCTTTCACTCAGGTGGAACATAAACACGTCCCATGCTCGATCGGTTTTAAGGTATGCTGTTCCGTCGATGGATCTCTGTCACCGGAATACCGTCAGCATCGTGGCCAGGATTGCGTTGTCTGGGTTTTTGAGCAACTCGCGATGAAATGGAAACGCATCAAGAGATACGAAAAAATCCAGCACCGATCATTTCAATCACCGCACAACAGCTGAGAAAACAGGGCCGCTCAACAATGCCACATCTGCGAAGAGTACTTTAAACCGCATGACAGCAAAGTGAGAGACAACTGCCATATCACCGGCCTCTATCGAGGAGCTGCTCACACCGACTGTAACTTACGCTTCAAAGACCCAGACTTCCTTCCGGTCATTGCTCATAATCTACGTGGGCACGAGGGTCATTTCATCGTGACAGCTCTCGTCCATCCACGAGTCAAACCGATTCTGGGAACTAAGATCAAATGTATCCCCAAAAATTTCGAAAAGTACATGTCGATCACCATTGGACCTTTCAGAGTCACAGACTCGTTTCAGTTTATGTCCACGTCGCTGGAAGAACTCGCTAAACACTGTCCCAAGTTTACCCATCTCGATAATAAAATTGGGCACCAGGCTGATCTTCTCAAACAAAAAGGAGTCTATACCTACGAGTACATCGATGCCTCCTCGCGATTCGACGAAACGTCACTACCACCTCAAAAAGACTTTTATTCCCATCTCAGTTTGACCGTAGTCACCGATGAGGAATATCAATATACGTGCAAGATATGGAACGAATTCAACCCCACGCTCTCGGAGACTATCACGATGTTTAGCTCAAAACAGATGTGCTACTGCTAGCGGATATTTTCGAAAACTTCAGACGCACATGGCTCACTCATTATAGGCTCGACCCGCTCTGGTATTTCTCCTCACCTGGACTCTCCTGGGACGCTTTAAGCAAGCACACCGGAATGACCTTAGAACTCCTCACCGACACAGACATGTTCATGTTCACCGAAAAAATCATGCTAGGTGGCATCTCCGTCATCAGCAAAAAAAAACACCACGCCGTCGCCAACAATAAATATATGAAACACTACGACCCGACCAAACCACCCGTGTATGTACTCTACCGGGACACAACAATCTCTACGATTGGGCCATGTCACAACTCCTTCCGGAGGGAGATTTTCACTGGATCACAGGAGAGCAGTTCCTCGAGGAAAGACAAGCAGGATACGTCTATGACTATGGCTATTTCGTTGAAGTCGATCTTACCTATCCAGAACATCTTCAAAATCTTGGCAACGGTTATCCCTTCTGCGCTGAACAAATTTTCGTGGACAACTTGATGCTCTCTCAGGAACAGCTACAACAAATGAAGCAGTTCAGACTGGGAGACGCTAAAATAAAAAAACTCATACCCAATCTCCATCACGAAAAACACTACAAAATGCATTATCGCCAACTCGAACAAGCTCTCGAGCATGGACTCGTTCTCGACAAAGTGCATCACGTCCGCAGGTATAAGCAGTCTCCGTGGATGAAACCCTACATCGATCTCAACACGACACAACGCGCTAAAGCCACTACCAACTTCGACAAAGACTTCTTTGAACTCATGAACAATAGCGTCCTTGGAAAAACAATGGAAACATCAGACATCGCAAGAACATCGAAGTCCTTAACAACCAGCGACGACGAGATAATCTAGTAGCCAATGATGCCTTTGTCAGCATGAAAATCTTTGACGAACAACTCGTCGCCATAGAGTAAAGAAAAACCCATCTCTTGCTGGACAAACCTGTTTACGTCGGAGCAGCTGTTCTCGATCTCTCCAAAATGCTCATGCTGCAGTTTCACTACGACTTCATCAAAAATAAGTACGGAGACAAAGCCACGTTGTTTATGACCAACAATGACTCACTCGTGTACGAAATTCACACCGACGATGTCTACGCAGACCTACATCAACACAAACACCTCTTCGACCTTAGCGATTTGCCACGAGACCATCCCATCCACTGCGATGACAATAAAAAGGTGATAGGAAAGTTTAAAGATGAAACGTGTGAAATACCCCTCACGGAATTCATAGGACTTCGCTCCAAAGTGTACTGCATCACACGCGATGATAACATCCTCATGAAAAAAATCAAAGGAGTCTGTAATAGGATTTGACCTGAATGGATGCTTGGATTAAATGACAACACAACAGATTGTGAGGAAAGATGGAAGTTTATGAAATAAATTAATAAAAGTATATCCTCTACAACATATAGTGTAATTCTTTCACGCTCTAAACATACGACTCATTCAATTACTTTACAAAAACATTCACAAATGGGAAAACAAAAATGTGATTCATATATTCAAAACTGAAGGTAAGATTCATATCATCTCATGTAATGAAAGTAAGATTCATATAATATCATGTAATGAAGGTAAGATTCACATAATCTCATGTAATGAAGGTAAGATTCATATAATATCATGTAATGAAGGTAAGATTCACATAATCTCATGTAATGAAGGTAAGATTCACATAATCTCATGTAATGATTGTAAGATTCGTATAATGTCATGTAATGAAAATAAGATTCAAATAATCTCATGTAATGAAAGTAAGATTCACATAATCTCATGTAATGAAGGTAATTAAAATGTACTCAGTTAAAACACACCATATGTTCCATGCACTCGATTGAAACATCATTAATTGAATCATATACGATCAACTGAATCAACATAACAATTGTAGCAAATATATGACTCGTGACTCAGTCATTTGTACAGCCCGTACGATTCATAACCACGTATGACTCATATAAATACTTGTAAAAACTTGAAACGAAACATTTTGACCTGGTTCACGTGTACATTGTCAAATCACACAGTTCTCTTGAATTCTTGGGTTGGCCCACACTTGTATTGGCCACACACACCCTTCATGGATCCACCATGCGCACAAGTTTACAAATCAGCAGTTCCGTCCTTGTATGACCTTGGTCGCACCTGCTTCCATCCCCATACAGACATACAGACAGCCAGACCTACAGCCTGATATACGCGTACACGCACACGCACAGCTAAAATAAAACCAAACTGGGCATAATAACAGGTACGGAATCAAAATTTATAGATACATGCTACTAAATTAAACACTTCATAGTAACTTGCTACAATTCAAAAGTTCACAACGTTTCAAAACTGCGTAGTGGTAAAGGCAACATTTCACGATACGACATTAAAACTGAATATGCTTCACACTATCAAATAAAATAAAAATCTAACACTTACCCGGATGGCTGTAGAACAAAAATGGAGAACGTACACTCCTTGACAAGACTCAAATGACCAAAGTGTCAATTAGAAGAGAACCTTGCCTTAAATCTCCAGGAGAATGAGTCTTAGTAAGGGTAAAATACCCATGCATACCGTGCTTTTTTTGTCTCTTTCCGCAAGCAATCAGCGACGAGATACATGCTAGTTCAGTCTCTTAACTAGAAAAATAATTATCCACCCTAGGTAACGTTGTACGCATGTACGACGAAAATGATCAAATCGTTCTAAGTCGAAACCAAATTATTTCTTGCCTTATTCTGTGACAGAGTCAAAAAACCAGTCACCGCCAAATTAGTCACCCCACAACATGATATACAATTCCTGCATGGACACACGATTTACTTCTCCATGAGAACCTTTCGATCACAACGGCACCACATCTCCACCACCATCATTAATAAAAAAGGTTATGCCCCTTTGATGATAAACGATACTCTACCGACGGCAATCACACACTCGTTCATAGACACAAAGACACACGAAAACCACAGTGACAGTTAACCCCATAACATAGTGAGCTATCCACGACAAAGTGAGCCAGAACGAATCTTCACAGTGACAAGTGAGCCAAAATCCCCTTCCCATGGGCACATTAACCAGAACCCTCATAAATCCCTACTACTAACGGCACTTTTAATACGTTATTCATTATATCGTGCCGATACAATGATGAACAGAGGTGGAGTGGGTAATATCCACAAATTTTTCTTGCCATTTGCATACCAAAGACTGGACATGGAAATAAATTAAATTACACTATAGATGTCCCTCAAGACTGTACATTTAACATCGTACATGGGTATGAAAAACCGCTCAAAGAAAGCATATATAGATTTGCCTCAGTGAGTTAAGACCAAAGCAGCTTGTATTAATTTAAACACTAAAGCTGGCAAATTACACTGCAAACAAATATTTACAAAGTCGTATTTTTTTCAGAAAAATATTCACCATATATAGTTAGCTGGGGGGTCGATTAATCATCCCAAGGGCAACAATCAACCAATGACTGATAAAATGAATCACAAACATGAAATATCCATTTTAAAAAGAGGAAAGACGCGATATATGTAGGGAAGAAAGAAAGACACATAAATTGGATATTGCATCTTTTATAACCTTGGTGAGTTATTACATGTATTGTTTTTGAAACGATACAAATAGCTTATGAAGACAACAAAGTTTAGTCTGCTTTAAACCTGTTGTGATCAATCTTTGTTGTCAAAGAGTCTAAATAGAATCTTATGTGCATATTTGGAATCAGTCTATTTATAGTCCTGTTTTGTTGCTATCAAGCTTAAAAGATAGAGAGATTAGATCATTTATTTCTATCTACCGCATCTTTCGTGAAATATTTCCCACTCAGATTTTTTAGCACTAGCTAAAATTGTTCATGGTAAAATCTTTATGCACAAAAAGTAGACAGTTAATAGAGTATTTGTGTTAGTCGTACATGCATGAAATTAGAAAGGTTTTAAATGTCCCCATCATTTCTTCAGCATCAGTATGATCTTCATTGGACATAAGTTTGCTCAAAATCTTGCAGACTAACTTGCAGTTTATTTTAGATTGTATTGCGTCTGCGAAGTTATCGAGATGTAGTGTGAATAAACTTCGTAATTTTTAATGCTATATTCTTTGGATTTGTCTCTGATATCCTTTATGACCGTGCGTAAACATAGCCTAAACTCTAGTCGCCTTTTTTCCCTGTGAGAAATCATAATGTGTACGTGTGATGTTTTGGGACGTACCTTCCATTCTCATCTATTTTCTGGATCAAATACAATTCGTATCAAGGGACAGTTTTACTCCTTCTTTTTACGTGCTGTTTTCCAGAAAGTAACAATTTTTCAAATACTCACTGTTAGAACCAGGAAATGGCTATCTTGCATATAGTTTTCTGTTAGACTCTAGCAAATAGCTATATTTCATGTAATCTTCTGTTAGATTATAGAAAAGAGCTATTTTTATATACTCTTATGTTAGAGTCTTTCATATACACATCTGTTAGAGAACAGAAAGGATCCATCTTTTATATATTCATATGGTAGTGCCTAGGAAATAGTTACCTTTCATACACTCATTTGCTCGAGTCTAGCAAATAGTTATCTTCCATATACACATTTTTTAGAGTTTAGAAAATAGCCATCTTTCATAAACAAATCTGAAAGTATATAGGAAATAGTTACCTTTCATACTCTCATCTGCCAGAGTCTAGAAACCATCTGTCTTTCATATACACATCTGTTAGAGTATCAAAAATAACTATATTTCATGTATTCATCTGATATGTTCTAAACTAAATATCTTTCACACACGCAGCTGTTAGAGAGTCTCGAAAATAACCATATTTATTATATTCATCTGCAAGAGTCTCAAACATTGCTATCATTTATATGCCCGTCTGTTACGGTGTACCAAATATATATCTTTCGTATACACGTCTGTTACGGTGTACCAAATAGCTGTCTCTCGTATACTGTAAAGGTGTCCTTGATGTTGCTGCCTACGCACCTGCTTTAATTGTCGTTTTAATGAAATCGTGTTTTCCGCTGTACATTATATCTTTTCCATGTACAAATATATGCCTTTTATCTTTCCCTCTTATGGTCTTCGCTTTTTCAGCTTTGTATATGTCATCTTATTTGCCGGATAGAGAAAACTCTTGCTCAGAAAACATGCTCTAAGTATCCTCTCCCTCTAAAGTCTTCCAATTTGTAAACAACCAGACTGGGAATATTTTCTGCATAAATTTTGGAGGACAATCTGTGCAAAAGTTTGCGTATATTTGTAATTCTGATTAACCAATTTTTAATTTAGGAATTCTAATTGTATATGTTGTCAAATAAACAACTAGATTTATTCTTACTATTGTTCTGACTATTTGGTGCTCGCTTTAACCGAGTCAAAGCTATGGAGGTGGGATGGGTATTACTGTATCTGTAAATTAGCTTAAAATTATTTCTGTCTTAGTTAAATAGTTCCACATTATATATGTTGTTTTCTCTTAAACCTTTCCACTGCAGACACGATCTGAACTGAGTAAGTTGCAACATACTAAATGTGTTCCTTTTCCCTCAAGTCATTACGTTCTCTGCTGTACAACTCTTTCTCAACATCAAGCTGTATCTTTTGCAGACTTTTCTCTTTAAAGATTTCTCCGACAGTGCCGCTCCGGTGGCCTAGTGGTTAGTGCGTCCGCCTCGAATGTGGGAGGTCGCGGGTTCGAACCCCGGCCGAGTCATACCAAAGACATAAAAATGGTACTGAGCTAGGCGCTCAGCATAAAGAGGTTAGTGTTAGGACTGGTTGGCCTGGTGCCAGGATAATGTGACTGTGTGGGACATCATGCTACATGACTGAGGCATGATGCCCCAGCTCTAGACATCACAATAAACTGCCACGTTGCAGAATCGTAGCAATATGACTGAAACATTGTTTAAGTTACGTCAAAAATCACACACACACACACACACACACACACACACACACACACACACACACACACACACACACACACACACACACACAGAGTGCCACATAGGACATCTTATTTTTCGGGTCTGTTTTCAGTCCAAATGGATATATCCTCATATTTTTAACATGACCGCATACATGTGCATTGTCAGCCCATCGCTGGTCAACCACATAACCTAAATAGATCTTTCTGAATGGCAATACATTCTTAGCTTTCTTGTATAATCTGTATTTATATTGTTCAGTTAAATTCAGTGTATTCTGCTAAGTTTTAATGTCAGTTTAGTGTTTCCCACAACCGACTGATATTTGTGAAAGCAATTGTACATTCAAGATTATACCAAAGCGGTCTTAAACACAGTTCTTCGTCAGCTACTATAAAATGTCCAGAGAAAATGTTAGCCCTGAAAATTGTCTTTAGTCGTCGTAAATAAGCCACTAGGACATTCAGCTGCATCTGGAACTTTCATCTTCAGCAATTTCCAGCGTTTCTTTAATTCTTAAATGTATCAATGATTCAAACTTGTGTCATACGGTTGATTCATAAAGAGGTACTTTATTTGCTAAGCTACCATATCTGTGTAATCGAGTTTCCCTGAATTATGTCTATGTTTTCGTTGAATCGCTGTAGACTGACCTTGTAAATGTTCTCAGATCTTTGAATTATGGTGCAAATTTAGCTCAGTGAATTTGCATATATACTTACCTCAAATACCTAGCGTATTCCATGTTCACATTGTACAGTTTGGCATAGATAATATTTATATCAATATTATCGTCATTAAATGTAATATGTCAAGCTTCATATTTTCTAAAGCATAATATATATTATGACGTTTCAAATAGATAAATTGTTTTATTATTTTATATGTTATTGGTTAAAACAACTAGGTTTGCCCACACTTTTCCATTTAAACTTCAAAGCAAATACGCGGAATCAATAGATACTGACTTGCTTGATATTAAACTCAATACATATTTCAATCATCAACCTAACCGATGACATTAGCGCTTTTCGCCATATTTATACTGTCAAAATATCTATTTAGTTTTCTCGCTACTAAATGTTGAATCAAGGGATTAGAATGTGGTTAAACAACTAGACTATATTGGTTGTGTTTTAGAAGGCGATCAATCAACTTGAGTGTGTTGGTTGTGATCAATCAACTTGAGTGTGTTGGTTGTGTGTTAGATATGTATTCAATAAACTTGAGTGTGTTCGTTGTGTTTTAGAATATGATCAATCAACTTGAGTGTGTTGGTTGTGTTTTAGAATGTGATCAATCAACTTGAGTGTGTTGGTTGTGATCAATCAACTTGAGTGTGTTGGTTGTGTGTTAGATATGTATTCAATTTACTTGAGTGTGTTGGTTGTGTTTTAGAATATGATTAATCAATGAGTGTGTTGGTTGTGTTTTATAATGTGATCAATCAACGGGAGTGTGTTGGTTGTGTGTTAGATATGTATTCGGTCCTCTAGCTACATTTTCATTGTCTCCTTCAATCTGATTAAAATCAAATCTCCGCTGTCCTACGTGAAGATCTGAGGACGACCGCTTAGGGGTCTTGTTCTTTTGACCTTTGAATTAACCAAAGAAAATGCAGTTTTCAAATATTTGGCAGTGAATCAAATCATTCGGTACACCTTCATCCACAGTGTCCAGTCTCCAAACGCGAAGATATAAGACTTCATCTGATTAGCTGATAAAATTAGCAATTATGGTACTAACATAGGTTACCACAACAAGACTCCTAAGCGGTCGCTGACAGATCTTCATGTATAACAGTGGTGATCTGATTTTAATCAGACTGTGTCCCCTTCAAACAAGAGTTGTTCGTTTATAAGAAATTGTTATAGAAGGTACGATGATGTTTAAACCATTTTGACAGATTGCCTGTTTCAATACGTTTCTTATATGGACTCGAGGATTTTACAGTTTCTACCCTGGCTGTTTAGGAAAGTTCTCATGTAAGCGTTCGAAGATATTTAAACCAATTTAATATGTTTTAGAAATCTAACATCTATACTACTATAATCGAATATAAAACCAGATATTGCAGAAAATGAATATTTCCATAAAATTCTGCAAGATTTTAAAACACTAGGAAGTGGCGCAAAAACCGCGTTACGCTGATGACGTATCGGAAGCGTCAGGTGATCAACAATACTCCTAATCCCAGACATTCGAAACGTTTTCTCAAAATTAATGGCAAACATTTAATTGGTAAATTATATTTGCTAAAGTTAATTCTGTAGGCGAACATTTAATGCAGAATTGATTGCAATTGTCTATGTTAGACGTATTAGCGGTACATCAACAGGAGTTTTTAGTACCATAGATAGGTTGGATAATTGTCACTGCAAGGACAGACGCACTATTAGGAGTGTTATACTGCCGAGTAA
>JAECUM010022695.1:0-7500 GCA_016617855.1 Megalonaias nervosa | reverse complement strand
GGTGATGGCAGCTGCTAATGTAACCAAGTGATGTCAGGAGACAGAGAAAAGAATGAGTGCTTTAAACGGCAGCAGTAGTAGTATATGTTGTTTTTGTAGTGGTAGTATTAGTTATTGTTAAGAAAAGTAGTAGTACATTGAAGTCTTTAATTTAGACCATAATACTTGACTTTTGACAGTTTTTGTCTCCTTGTCATGTACACATCCCTTCCCCACATTTGCTTTTGTCTCCTTGTCATGTGCATATCCCTTCCCCACATTTGGCTTTGTCTACTTGTCATATACACCTACCTTTTTTCTTTTCTTGATGCATATTCTGAGACGAAAGAGGCATCAAGTGTTGTATATGTGTTGCAGTATTGAGTAAATATGTCTATTCCGACCAAATATTATTAAGCCCAAAACATAGTCTTGCTCACCAGCTAAAACCACAGATAGGGAGCAAAGGTGGTGTCCACCTGCCTGTCGTCGTACTTTTATTTCATGTATTACTACTATATATGGCAGCAATCTATATCCACCATTTTGATTTTATCAAACTGAAGACAAATCTCAAATACACTATTTACTCGTTCAACAAGACCTTTGCGTGATTCTGAGAGATCTACGCAGACCGAGGGTCTGGGATACATCTGCACAGAAGAATGCTTCTGACAGCTGACTCTCGTCCTTTTGTATCACCGTTTGCACCGTTTCATTCAAAACTAAAATGGACTCTTTCCTTAGAATTTCTAATGAAACCCACTCATAAAATGAAAGCATCTTGTATGTTTATACTCAGTCTCAGTAACACGGATATCAGACTTGTACTGGAATACTTATTAGTCACCTTGAAAAATGTAGGTAAGTTAGAAACCGTCAGTCTTACTGACGTAGAGACATATTTTTGTTTGTTTATATTCAGCGTGTTCGGTGCATTTACACAACTGTTCCTTTATCTGAAATGAACTATACACACATGAATTGTAATGACGCAAGTAATCTGTCAAACAATCAGCACACAGCTATAACTTTCTCAGAAATGTACTATACTTTAACGAATATTAATAACGCAAGTAGTCTGTCAAACTACAACTTACTGAATCGTCAGAGAGCCAAAATGTGCCTTTGTTAAACGAGACAAATTACATTTTGGTCGGAACAATGGAGACTTAAAACCACAACGAGGCCGACCTACAAATGACAAAGTGAAACGTGCTCTTAGTCAGAACACCTCCAAAGCACAAACAACTCAATTTACTGTCTAAAATTTGCCCCGACAACATTCCAAGATATTTACATTATCAGTGATATTAGTAATGGGAGACAACTTACACGGTGGACACAATCCAGTTAAATGATGGTTGTCCTCTCTTGGCCAAATTTTTTTTCTAAATTTTCTTGGCACTACACTTAAGTTATATGCCTCTTGTATTCAGCTACTACTCATTAGAGTCCAAGTTAATAATCATAAATTGATTTTGTGTTTTGATTTCTTTTGTTTTTGATTATTTTTCCTTTAGGAGATAAATAGTTTGCGGGGTGGGGATGGAGAGATAGCAGTGGTGAGTGGGATTTTAAAATGGAGAAATTTAACGATAAGTATTTATTCCACTCATTATAGATTATGCTCTTGGACAGTATGGGTGTTTTGCTTGTGAAAGTAATATAAATCCCTAATATACAGTTTGACTGACTGATGCGAATACGCACGCCTTTTTTTTCAGAAATAACCATAGAAGTCGGGTATGCTCCGTATAAGATAGCCATCGTCGGAAATCCTTTGTCAGGATGGCAGCAAATGGAGCGATTTGTGCATCTGCATCTGTCTACACAGAGTGCTGTTTGATAAATGTTGGTCTTCTACGTCACTTTCAAAAGTTCAATTTTCTTCACGGTATTTTATGAAGTAAATTTTTCAAGTTTTTCTGACGGAGCCTTACTGTTTCATAAAGGACTACCCTTTTGATATTATATACAAGAATGAGTCATTCTTTATTTTATTGTGATGTCCCCAACTCCCACTCTCCCAGTGTACACTGTATCTCCGCAGGTGAGTATTTTTAGGGTTATTTTCACTAAAAATGCCCAAAATGTTCACTTACTATGCTCTACACAATGGCTAAACTTCATGGCAGCTTCTTCCATGGCTTTGTAGCTTTCTAAATATTGAGGATGACTGGATTCGAGCTTCTCTTGAGCACAGCGGTTGTTTAAATTCAAATATCTAGTGAATGACAAATATAAAAAGAAATACACATTATTTGTCAATGTAATTACCGAAGTCTGCTTAGAATTACTAATCGGTATCGCAAGTTTTTAAACTTGATTAAAAATTCCGTTTTACGCGGACAGAATGTATGCTTTGAAAGCTTTGAAGTATAATCTAATGGAAACTACAGACATTATATAGGTTTTGATACCCGACCACCAACCCAAGCAATAATCGAACTGAGGACCAATCGTGGGACTACATAGGTGTAAAGCGAGGCCTGTCCAAGTCCCCTCCTAACATATGATCGTTCTAAGAGCGAGATGTTTAAGTCCTGATTTGCGAACTGTCGAAAGATATACCTTTCACGACCATTTAAATATCCATGTAACATATGGAATTTAACTAGTCCGGAAAGGAATTCAGAAGAAAGTCAGCAGTATTTGTGTGTTCACGTTCCATACTACTGAGAGTAAAAATTAACTGAGAAATTGAGTACTTGTAAAATATATACGTATACGGCAAATACGAATGAGTTACATTTTTTTCAGAAATGACTGCTTTATCAGATATGTTTGATAATATCGGCCTTGACATTTATAATATCGGCCTTGACATTGATTCTGAATCTTATGAATTAAACATAAATGCATGGAGTGTTCTAAAGTTGATAAAATAATATTGGGTCATTAATGGGACAGTTTTTAAAAGGATTTTGCTCCATTAAAGTTTGAAAAATAGGTCCGAATGAACGCCAGTATCACGAAATGACACGTGTACTGGAATTTTTGCCTAAATTGTATTATGCGTGCATTTTTATGCATAGTGAGTGTTAGTCAATCCACCGCAGTTTTAATAAGCTGGCAGATTTACCGATTGTGTGCGTCTTGATTTGAGTAAATAAAATTTTGATTTTATTCATGCCGCATCCAGCCGTACTCAATGTATTTTACTGACTCGTGTAAAGCGTTCCAAGTTTATGTATATTCTTTTTATTTACCTTTTCCCATTTGCGCATTTAACAAATATGAATACACATATTTGCATTTATAACAGAATGAAGATTGGTCTGTGCATTTATTAGGACAGAATTTTTGAGTAAAAGTAATAACATTGAAATTTTCTCTAAATTGTATTAAAACTAATTTTTCATTAAATCATATTGAAAGTAATTTACACTAAAATATATTGAGAGTAATATTATTTATTTTCGTATTACAACTATATACTATTTTAATAAAGATTGCGCCCTTACAAGCAAGTGCAAATCTCCCCTCCCGTATTATACATTTTGTTTCTGTATGCCAAGTCAGCAAAACTTGTATTCCTACATTGTGTAGTACTTCGTGACCAGATTTTTACCATTTTTTTCTGACTGAGTAAGCTGTACGATTCAGCCGTTTCTCCCAATAAATAAGCTGATGAGGCAAAATAATTGCCTGTCTAATGACGTAGCTTAGCACACTCGGTTCTAGTAAGATTGGACAGGAGTCTCGTTCTGATTCGAAGCGGACGAAGCAAGCATCCAACGTTTTTCCTTTTTTGGCCATGGAGGTATACGTTCCTGTATAAATTGAAAAGTAGGCTTGCACAAATCAGTTCGCTCGCTAGCAGAATCAGAACGACTCTGTCTTCTCTTACAGGTAAGAATCGTCTGTGTTCGTAAATTTCTTTAAAGAATAAGTACTTCTAATGTAAGAGATTTTTATGGTAAAGTTCATACCTTTGCAACATTCTTGTGAGTTCTTTCTATTTTATATTATAATGTAATGGAATGTTTAATTGTTTTTAAGAATTTATATTTATTTGTATTTACGGTAATTATTATTCGCTACCAACTTCATGCTTAGATTTAATTTGGAAATACAATATTCTTAAAGTAATAAAGAATAATATTTAGTAATCTATTCCAAATTAGTATTCTATTTGAAATTTAGTAAAATACATTTCCTCAAAATGATTGTTGCATTAATCGCAATTATTGATTTTTATACTCTTTGGCTATCATGAATTTAGTCTAGATTTAATTATCTGTATTATATTCTAAAAGGCAGAAATTATATAAATGTATAAAGTTGGTAGGTTCGAAGGAAACTTATAACTGTATATGTATTTCGTGTATTTTAAATATAAAGGCTTTATAAGATGTATCTCTAGAATGTAGTATTATATATATATATATATATATATATATATATATATATATATATATATATATATATATATATATATATATATATATATATATATATATATATATATATATATACTATTTAAATTTAAATAAAGTTCGCTCGCTAGCAGAATCAGAACGAATCTCTTACAGTCGATTCCGTCGTACCTCCGCATTGCCAAGTTCCCCAAAAGAATGTAGCCGTATTTACACCGTTATGAGTGACACCTTCATCTTTAAGAGAGCCCGAACTTTCTTCTCTCTCTCTCTCTCTCTCTAATCATGGGCAAAGACATCTCTTAAAGTTGCAAGTATTTCCTTCTCATAGCAGGGAATGAGTAGAAGATTATGATAACAACAATCTTTTCATATCACATTGACGGATAGAGAGAACTCTTTAAATCCCTGCCTAGTGTGTCCGCTACAAAATATAGATCTGCATCTATTGTAGCTACTCATAATCCTCTTTGTAAATTTGCTTCTTTTCTTTTCTGAGCTTCTAGTTGCATTTATATTGTTTAAATAAATGAAAGACTCGTTTATTATTTAAACATGAAAGTTGTTTTAAATGAATAATGTATAGAGCAACAAACACCGCATGGTTAGCTTCTTCCACACTGAACGCGAATTCTTTCAGTCACCAACAAGTATATTGAAACGAATGGGGAATATAGACTAAGCAAAATAACGAACCAACAAATGGATATTAAAATATTTAAATTTATTTACTGCAGATCTAAGTCATTATTGTGCTTTAGTTATCATTGCTACCGACCATAAGAATCTTTTTGTCCTCCTCATGGCTATACAGGCAGACTATTTCGCCTAGGCTTGGGAAGGTACCTAAAATGTGGTCTCGAAAAACAATAAATCAGGTAATCAGACTAAAGACCAGAGTTGCCGGGAACCCCAGAAGACAGGTGATAATATAGGTAGAAATTTTCAATCTGGAAACAGATACAAATCATAAGGATATCAAATGTTACACATGTAAGGAGTGGGTCCACATTTCACTCGATTGTCCGAAACGAAAATGGTTTGTTCGCAGAGTAGCGGTTGCTATTGAAAGCATGGGTTGTCAGGAGGCAATAAGCACGACGATATTGCGTGTGATAATTGGGGAATTTATAACGCGAATACGATAAACGAGTAAGCTGTGCGTGCACAGATAGATCGTGGGTGGATCGGGGGGTGGGGGTGGATCTCTAAATTCTTACGCAGGAAAGGATTATTCAGTCGATCGGCATTTGTCTTGTACCTGAGGCGAGGATACCGACAGCTAATTGTATCATCAGTGGTCAAGAAATTATGGTCTTACGAGACACCCGGTGTAAGGGCGCCGTGATAAATCTGAGTCTCGTTAAGGATGACCAAATTTTTGCTTGGGAAATCCCCGTGTATATTGTTAGATAAAAACGATTGATCACGTTCCCATTTCCAGACCTGAAACCGCGTTTCGTGACCGGAACCATCGAAATGCTGTGTATAGACAATCTCATATATGACTTAACGTTTGGAGATGCTGACGGCTCCATACTTCCAGCTGTATCATATTTTTGGTTTCCAATTATACAAGGGGTCGAAACTAGGTAGTAGGCGCAGACAAGGAAGCAGTCGCTGCGTATACTTAAAGTTAATGAAGCCGTGACCGATAACCTGTTCGATAAATTTATTCGTGAGCAGGTGTATCATGCATCTTTGAGCGTCACCCCGGAATAAATTATCATTGGTACCGTGAAACTTTGTAAAAGTGGGGGGTGGATCTCTAAAATTCTTACGCGGGAAAGGAATAATAAAAAGTGAATTTTGTTTGGAATAATCTTCGAAGTTGTTGTCCGCCAGTAATTCAGATCCCTTATAGTCAGACTGGCGCACGAATCTAGTATGGCGGGACACTTAAGCATGAGAAAAGTCCACCTAAAGGATGTTATGAGAACTCTATTGATCTGACTTCATTTATTGAGTAGCGCGTTTCTGTCGATCACGCTAGATTTGCCAAGAACGATAATCAGAGTGCCATAAGGCCGAATGCCTTTAATATATACCCCATTTATAAGGATGGCCGTCGAAAATTTAGAACAAATTACAGATAGGAGAAAATATATATAACTGTAAAAGAGTATGCAACTTGATCCCCAGAAGCCATATCCACTACCATCAACTGTAACCGAACGGCTGGCCGAGGTATTTGTCGTCTAATTCAGTAGGGTATGGGTACCTGCAGAGGTTCCCGTGGATTGTGGGGCCCAATTTGCATCGGAACTAATGGCAGAAATTAGTAGGTTGTTATCAGTTAAATTGTAGTGAACAGTACTGTATTACTACATGTGTAAGGCCTTTATCTATAGACCCAACTGGACGTTAAAACAAGTTCTAGGTCGCATGTTCGCGGATAGACCCAACTGGAAACTTATAACAAGTTCTAGGTTGAATGTTCGCGGATAAACCGAGAGATTGAGACCGATATTTCAACGCGTTCTTGTTTGTATATCGGTAGGTACCGCACGAAAGTGTGGGAGTTTCGCCGTTCAAGCTATTTTAGGCTAGGACAATTGGTGGTCCTTTGTGGATTCTGCACGAACTTTACTGCACAGGAGACAATCAAAGAGGAAGTATGTATTATGCTAGACTTACGGGTGATTGATGTCTCACACTTCTCGTGTTCGTCCCCTTGATATAGCTTGGATAGAAAGATGGAAATAACGACTTTGCATAGATGTTCGTAAGTTAAATAAATCTCACCGTGTTTGATGTAGAACCGGTGCCAGATATGCTGGGGTTGCTTTCACAATTGGTAGGGCGCAAAGATTTCGAAGTTAGGTCTCGCCAAAGGTTATTGCCAAGTGCTCATAGCTGATAATGCCCCTCCCCCAGTGCTAACGGCATTCGCGACCTGTAAAGGTCTATACCAGTTTAAAGTTATGCCTTTCGGTTTGGTCAACACAGGTGCATCGTGCGTTTGCCCCATACGCATTTTGTTGAAACTCATGGAGAAAGTAGATAGCTTCGTTAACGATATCCTAGTGGACCCGCATGACTGGGAAAAACATCGCAGGGTATTAATCAGATAATTCGACAAACGTAGTGCGGCCAAACGTAGTGCTGCGGCCAAACGTAGTGCGGCCAAACGTAGTGC
>JAECUM010022694.1:0-14456 GCA_016617855.1 Megalonaias nervosa | reverse complement strand
ATTAATGTGATGTCATTTATTTGGCAAAGAAAACTCGATAATTGCTTAATGAAATGTAAAGTACTCGAACACTTTGTCATTGGTCTCTATGGCCTTAAGAGAGAAAATGAAAAGCTTGTTTATTCTTGTTTCCCTCTTCTCCATTATCAAGCATACACGAACCCAACGACATGTTAAAGTTCTGTTTTACATGCTCGTGTAGGTTTATGCGTATTTATGGATAAAGAGCAACTTGCATGACATGGTAATTATACAAATTACCTATTAGAGCGTGTACTTATAGTGGAAATATTTATGACGGCTGTTGTTTTTCTTCGGAAATATGGGACTCACAGTCGGATGACGACGATGATGCAGAAGTGTAGCAACCGCCGAAACACCCCAATAGTGTTGGGTGGGAGAAGGCCCCGCCGGCCCCAAACAACCATCAAACAACCGTTTCATTGGGAGATGGCCCCAGAGTCAAATTTTAAGGGGGGGGGGGAAGAGGCACATTTCTTGCTTCGCCACTACCAGGACAAAGACGACGACGACGACTACGATGATGATGATGATAATGGTGAGGAGGAGAAGGAGGTGTTTTCGCAATTTTTAAAATGAAAAGTCAGGGACCTCGGAGTTTCAATTGGAGTGTCCTCAAATAAAAACTGTATTATACGAGCCAAATCAAGGGGTTATAATCTCTTATTGAAACGAGCATCTTTCTTCGATTAGCATATGCTATATATGTTTTTCTTCTAGATAGTCATAAAGAATAAAGTATGTGTGTATGTGTGTGTGTGCGTGTGTGTATGTGTGTGTGTGTGTATGTGTGTCTGTGTGTGTGTGTGTGTGTGTGTGTGTGTGAGAGAGAGAGAGAGAGAGAGAGAGAGAGAGAGAGAGAGAGGAGGGAGGGAGGGAGATGGCATTATGGTTCATGATGTGTGATCAGAATGAGATGAAAAATACATATTTTAATTTTTCAAAATACACAGATCGCTATGTATCAATGTATAATAGTAGAAGATGGTATATATGGCATTACGAATCTATTAGTTCTATGTTCTATGGTGACAAACTGGTCATATTAATATTCATCGTTTTTTGATGATGCATTTATGAAAAGTCAGGGGTTTTAATCAATAAAGGATAAGCTGCAGTCTCCACATCAGTTCCGAAATTACACTACAGTTCCATTGGCAATGTCGCTTTCCTCTTCTCATACAGAGTCCCTGCCAACGTGTACATATTGGTCGGTCCTGTCCTAACATAGCCTCCCTGCCAACGTGTGCATATGGTCGGTCCTGTCCTAACATAGCCTCCCTGCCAACGTGTGCATATGGTCGGTCCTGTCCTAACATAGCCTCCCTGCCAACGTGTACATATTGGTCGGTCCTGTCCTAATATTGCCTCCCTGCCAACGTGTTCATATGGTCGGTCCTGTCCTGACATAGCCTCCCTGCCAACATGTGCATATTGGTCGGTCCTGTCCTAACATAACCTCCCTGCCAACGTGTACATATTGGTTGGTCCTGTCCTAACATAGCCTCCGTGCCAACGTGTGCATATGGTCGGTCCTGTCCTAACATAGCCTCCCTGCCAACATGTGCATATTGGTCGGTCCTGTCCTAATATTGCCTCCCTGCCAACGTGTTCATATGGTCGGTCCTGTCCTGACATAGCCTCCCTACCAACGTGTGCATATTGGTCGGCCCTGTCCTAATATAGCCTCGCTGCCAACGTGTGCATATTGATCGGTCCTGTCCTAATATTGCCTCTCTGCCAACGTGTCCATATAGGTCGCTGCTGTCCTAATATAGCCTTCCTGCCAACGTATGCATTATTGTAGAGATTTGTCTCATGCAAAGCGTGTAAAATTGTATTACCTTTCCAGGCGAATCAGTGCGTTATTCCTGCATCTAAATACCAATACTATGTATCCGACTTTTGCAGCCAGTGAAACCTTTCTTCTATTCCAGCCACCATTATATTTTATTTGACCTCTGACCTTCGGTAATGTAACCCACTAAATTATGAATGATGGGCAGTCGCATATAAATAGGAAAGAAAAAGTTGAACGAATCGATTTACAAATATAATGTTAACATTCGGATTCTGATTTATTCTTCGTGCAGACTCGGAAGCACTGGACATACCATAAATATTATCTTGCAGTCAATGCTCAAAAAGTACGACAGTACAAGCATTAGCACTGGTGTCAGACTTCCAGTGGCTATATGCATTCTTGCTCCAACATTTTTTCTTTTCTTTCATTCATTTTTTTTTTGGGGGGGAGAGGGTAAAAGAGGGATTGCTGCTATAGTACAGTATCAGCAAAAGTCTTATTGTTCAAGGTCAGGTGTTATAATGACGACAGGATTCGGAACTGTGTCCAAACTGATATCAAATTAGTTCAGTAACCTTGGAGAAATTTCTCTCGTCTCCTTCCAAACTCGCCTTACTAACCCTGTGAAACTGGAATTTTGACGTGAACTACTTGCAGGAACTTTACGACGACGTACCACCCGATAAAATCTTTAACTATTTAATGTGATGCGGGTCATACTCCAAACTTTAATAATGTTTTAAGGATGTTATACTTGATAAATAGAACTATTCTTCGATATGCATGCATGTTTATTTATTTGGAATAGCTTACCATCCTAATTTTTTATCACTTAATTTTTGTGCAGTTTCACTCTTTACCCTTACAATACAATGGGAATTTTGTGATGAGGGACCGTAAAACACTATTATTTTTCATGTTGCTCGCACTTTGAAGTAGTATCAAAGATAGCTACATAAAAAGTCCTTATTGTATGTTACCAAACCAGAGCACAGTTTTTTCCCAAATGTAAATCCAACAGAACCTTTAAGACGTTAAATCGTGTTTGAAAGTTTGTTCCCCTGATCAAGCAACAAGATCCAAAATGAAGTTTTCGCAGTTAAGACTACAAAGTCATGCATTTGTCATTGCCAGCTACTGAAGTTTGCTTCCCTGCCATTTCGTTTTCGCTACATAAACTGAGATAAATTTGGAATAACCTGTCTAATTTTGCAATTATTGTCTGGACGTGAAGACCAAAATCATCCTATCTATCCATGTAAATAAGCAAAAACAGAATTAAAATGTCCTGCATAAATGTGTATTTAAAGCTTATCTATCTCGATGGTTCTTAATAATTTTGTCTTCGTGCTGATTGATTTTGTTGACACAGTTTTCATTTTAAAAAAACCGCTAAGCAATAAATGCTCACTAGCAGCCATTTCTGAAAGAACGGGATGTCGCAATCCAATATTGAAATCAGTCAATAATTGGTACTTTGATTCTCAGGGCATCGATTCAAGAAACAACGTACGACTAACATTTTTATAACATTTTGCGTGCGACTTTCGTACGTAATTACGGATGTTTTATTTTTTTTTTTCTGTAAGCTTCCCTCACATTTTTACGTAACGTCCGAGGCAGGCGTAAGTGCAAAGTATTATTTGTAAGTGTGTTTGTGGAGAGCGAGAATCACAGAATGAGGGATAGTTTGAGATGCTCCCTGACATTCCAATATATACAGTATAGTCGGTCTTTCTCTACCAAATCTATTTTTAAACATTTTTTAAACGTTCTCTGTAAAAGAATAGCATGTAAACATTAATACGAGTATGATACATTTTACTTTCTTGATTAGCCCAAAAAATATAAATAAGTGACATTAAATCACCAATCTTAACGAAATTCAGTCAAAAATCTCGTCCCAAAAATGGCTTTTTTAAATGCTGTTGTAGAATTAAGAAGTGTTGATATTCATTAAGGTGTGATATAGAATATATTGATGTTAGTGCAGAGATAAATCAAGATACGAAAGAATTTAAACCATTAGACTAAATCTTTTTCATAGATTCTATTCAATACGCACAACATTTTTTCTGCGTATTTACATATGACGATGTCAACCGTATAATAATGGTAATAGAAGCTGTCTTTAATAAATTAAAAGAAGATAAATCAGAACAGTCCTTACTGTAAACGATCATCAACGTTATCATCATCATCATCATCATCATAAGATAGTCACATCCACAAGAAACTGTGGCCCTTAGATTTAAAGAATACTTGACAACTAAAACAAGAAAATAATATGAAAGGGACATATCTGTTATTTAAGAATATTTAAAATGGAAAGTTATTTTTAAAAAATCTTGGTTTGTATTATCTATAACTTCTGCACAAAAAAAATGTAATTTCGACACGATAGTTCTAGAGAGTGACTAATTTACTATTCTCACTGTTTTGGTATGATTCCATAGTGAGATTAACAAAATATTCACACTTGTTTATGTTCTTATTAAAATTGATATTGCATAATCGTAGAATGATTCATCAAAGCTACAAATATTGTGATTTAAAAAAAACATTGCTGCACATATGTAAACCTGAGTAAACTATTATTATAGTAATTATAAGCTATCAGATAACATTTGATCATACGGTGTACATTGATCATACGGTGTATAGTGATCATACGGTGTACAGTGAATGATACCAACATTCATTTGAAATAACTTAAACCGAAGATTGTAATAACAGTGTCCAAATTTACTCAGGAGGCTGTTCACTCGAGTTCACAGAATTTTTATAATACTGATTATCAAACAGCCGGACAATCACTCAAACAGAGACGGAAATTTGCAGCAAACCAAAAGAATAAGATGTAAAAAGAAAATTAAACCCAATTAAATAAAAACAAAAACAAAACATATATAGTAAGTTCGGAAGTTGCAGCTGACGCAAAGGATTGCATCAAACGTCACATTTACCTTCTCATATATAATGGTGGACTCTGCTAGTTTGTCGCTGAAAACGACATTACGTTCATGCAGCTGGAGTTAAAACAAGGAGATAAATATATTGAAGTGATTATATAATGATTTCGATTCAGATGAATAACGAAGTATGGCTTAGCCGTTTCCTTCAACATGTAAGTTAAATTTTGTAGATTCATCGACTTGTAACTCGACAATCTCTCTCTCAGACACATACACACGTACACCCACACGACACACACAGAGTTACTGTTTTCCTATATGGCAGACAATGCAGCTGCTTAAGGAGGAAATATTCAGGGTTTCAAAGTACGGAAATCTGGATTTGTTTAAAAATATGTTTTATTTGTTTTGTATTTGAAAAGCTAATAGTATTCGCACATCCTGCCGTTTGGTTGTTTGTTCCCACCCACCCACCACCACCACCGATTTTAAAAACGCATCAAGGATATAAAAGAATACATAACACTTAGTAATATATAACCTGATTGTCTCCAAGGTCCCGTTGTAAACAACCTAACAGACTACTCACTGTCCATTTCTGGTTTCTAGAACAGTCATTTAAGTAAAAACGGTGTCGTCTGCATCTAATAATTGCAATATTTAGTTCTACTATTCCTAAAACAAACTGAACAATCGAAAAGGAAGAACTTTGTATAAATGTGTTACAGTTATGTAACTCCAAAATTAACATAATCAAGAGGGTGAACTACATCATCTCAGTTGCTTGGAAACATAAACTCACCCATGCTGTTATGGCAACCATGTTTACTATAAAATCTCTAGTTTGATTCGAAACGCCAACAAGTTGACAATGTGTGGGACTTCTGGCTACAATCAGGTTAGAAATTATAACTTGATAAATGAAATTACCACGTTTTTTTATATTCTTCATGCCTTTTGTTTTTAAAATCAGTAGGGTACAAACAAAATGGGAGAGTGTGCGAATACTATAGGCAACATATTTATATTATTTAAATCTGTAAATGTTTATAAATGCTTTGCTCTTAGGGCTTTGTTTTGGGCAGGGGAGAATGGTACGGCAAGTCAGAGAGTGTCTAGGGATGGCAAAACCATTAATATGTCACTGCACCTGCACACACGCACACATATACAGAGGCAGCCTACATTTTTAATCAGAAATAATACCATATTTTATTCAATATGACCAACAGGTCAAGGCATTTCTGCCGGATATAATTTTGGACTTTATGTTGTTATTGTTGTTCTTGTCGTTATCGTTATCTTCTTTTCCTTCTTTTGTATGTATCTTGCTTGTGCCCTATTACTATGACCAAGTTATTATCTACCTCCCAAAACAAAGAGTAGCTTATGCACCAGTTTTTCTTAGACGGACGAAATATTCCAACGGTTATCTTTGTGAAACACACTATCGAAATAGCAGAAGATTTTCTTATGCTTAAACATTACAAAACATTCTTCTGTGCGTAAACGTACGTTGATTCATGAAACGGGTCCCACTGGATAAAGTTTTATTACACACAGTCTCATCACAAATTCAGATGGTATTAATTCTATCTTTAAAAAAGGAAAAAGTCAGAGATGCCTGCATTTCCCTGCAGCAAAAAAATTAGCATGTTAAAAATTGTGCTTCTTTTTTAAATCTGCGATTATTTCTCGGGGCTATAACTTGTCATTTTTTGTTTAAATAGTATTTATTCAAGAGAATATCTTCACGTAAAATTTACTACACTCCGGGGATTCATTAAAAAGCTCAGACCTTAATGAAATCTGTCTCGCCCACGACAGAGACATTGTAACAATTTATAATTGTCTAGTAGATAGTTCATATACAAATATAAATATATACATGACAAATTCCAGTATATGTAATCATTTTGAAGACATGTAATTGTAAGAACATATGGAATACGTATGTGCGGTTGTGACGTGTGTATTCATTTTTAAAAAGAGCGTTTTGATAATTTGAAGAAGGTGGCATTGCTAGAAATATTTGCGTATTACTTTCATCACAGTACAGAGGATTGCTGTACTATAAATATTTGCGTATTACTTTCATCACCGTACAGAGGATTGCTGTACTATAAATATGTGCGTATTACTTTCATCACAGTACAGAGGATTGCTGTACTATAAATATGTGCGTACTACTTTCATCACAGTACAAAGGGTTGTTGTACTATAAATATTTGCCTATTACTTTCATTACAGTACATAAGATTGCTAGATAATAATATCGTTGTTGTAGATCGTGACGGTAAAGTGAAGAGAACACAATGTCTTAGAGCTGAACATTTTTTACATTTTTACAGAAAGTGTTCAGCTGTTTCTACCTGTCCGCGTGTAGTTTACATTATTTGTTGTTAGAAACGTGACTTAGGAATAAATCGTTATTTAAGCAACTGCATTTGGTTCTCAGTCGCGTATGCTGAACTTGATCAAAAAACTCTCCAACATAATAATACAAAGGAAATTTATGTTTGTCAGTTCGGGTAAGTTTTAAGGTTTTGAATGGACGGAATACTTAATTTTTCAGTTGATAATGTTCCACGCTGTAATTGTTAAAGGCAGAAATGATTTTTATTACAGTATAATTCTGCATAAAGGACGCAGTATTTGATGACTGAGTGGTTCAGGTCTCAATGTTAACAACAAAAGGTTGAATTTCATCTACTAAATACTTTGAAGCAAATCCACTGTACATTTTAGACAACTTAATTAATGTATGCTTATAATGCTGAAAATTCAGGCCATCCCACACGCCGTTTCCTCGTATAATGTTCGTTCTTTTCGTTCGAAGATGACCATGATATTACTAAGAAGGTTTGGTTTCTGTGAGCACGTGAATAGCTAATCAAGCCAATTTGTGCTCCGAACTGCCGGTTGTCGTTATTCCTTCTTTGTGTTCGAAGATGACCATGCCATTACTAACTGGTTTGGTTTTTGTTAGTACATCAATGACTGATCAAAACAAGTTGTGTTCTATACTTACTGTTGCACACTGTACAGGAGATGCTGCTTGGGTTGATTGATCAGTGGAGGACGTGCTGCAGTTCTGACCTTTATGCTGCTCGCACTTCTGCTCTGCCTATGCAGTTTCTTCCGTTTAATATCTGTAGCTCCAATATGAAAGAGACTTCATCAAGTAAAAGTTCCTGTGTGCGATCTTCCAAAGATTTAGTGTCAATGTGGAAGTGTTTCAGGGATGACTTGTTGGAATCTTTTAGAAGCTTTTCTTCTGACCACCATGAGATCGATTTCTCTCCTTCTGCTCGCCGAAGAAGATCTTTTTCGGATAGCCCTGGTGACATGGCCTGTCCATCTCAACTGTGATTTCATCAAAAAAGTGTGTATGCTCGAAATTCTTGCATCTGTGAGGACATCAGTGTCTGGGACCGTGTTCTGCATTCTTATTCTCATCAGTTTCCTCTGGCAGCCCATGTGAAAATATCTCAGCATCTTGACGTGGCGTCTGTCCAGGTTCTGCATGCATAAAGCAGATTCGGCAACACATTGGCTTCTGTATACTTTATGTTTTGTTTGTAGATTGATCCCTCTGCGAACAGCAGATTTACAGTTAGTCTGCCAAAACCCACGCTTGCTTTAGCAATTCTGTCATTTGTTTCATCATCGATACAGTTGACAGTGTGGTGCTGAAATAGGTGAACTTGTCCACTGCCAGAAGGATTTCGCCATTTACTGAGAGGGTAGGCTGTATGTTAGGCTTTCCTCGTTCAGGTTGGAACATCACTTCATTCTTCTTGATATTGACTGTGAGACCGAAATTGTCACATACTGAAGAGAAATGGTCCATACTGTATTGCATTCTAGACTCAAATTTGGCATTCAGGAACAGTCGACAACAAAAAGGAGATCACGAACTGTCGCTTCCCTCAATTTGGTCTTCGCCTGTAGCCTCCTCAGACTGAATAGCTTGCTATCAGTCCGGTGTCTAATGCCGATCCCAGTATCACGGTCATGGAAGTCAGTAAGCACGGCAGAAAACTTCATACTAAAGAGGGTTGACTCTGTTGGTGACTTGAATGGTTTCAACAACTTGCCGTTGTCCAACACAAAATAATGGAACTTCCGAACCATCATGATGAATTTCCTGAATGACTTTGCTACACATCTACAGTATAGTATGGAGATTTGAATTGTTTTCTTGTTATGAGCACTGACTCTGGGTTAAAGGTTACCAGCCAATGATGGGATCAGGCGTGTAACTTTTATATGTCCGAATTTAGACTCCGGCCAACCTCTTTTTGGATATTCTATGATTATACATCGTGTAGTATCAATATCGAATAGTTTAAATGACCATTTACATCATTTACGATATCATTTAGTAGTTTGAAAACTCGGAAATTCAGGACCAGTCTTCGCTTTCATAATGATAAATCATGGTATGACCACAACACTAAACGACGCTGGATGCCAATCTTTATGATTCTACTAAGTAATCAGGAATGTCAAACGTGATCAAACGCTTTACTTACATGAAAGATAACAGTTCTGACTTACTTTTTATGACCTGGAGCTAAATAAATCGTATTATACATATCAAGTAACTAGTATGTTTTAGAGTCTCAGAGTATCAAACATGATTGCAAATTAATCCCTTTTTTAACCATCGTTTGTTATGTGTGCATTATGCTTTTCATCAAGGGATTGTTTGTTTTTGTCTAATGATTTTTCTAATTTTATTGTGCATCCATAGTGAGTCTTTAGTACAAATAGTAAATTTTTTGTGCACATTTTTACTTACAGCATCACAAATTAGATTTGTGAAATTATTGCTCAACTTTATCATTAATGTCATTTTTCAAGTATTTCATCCGATAAAAAATTGCATAAACAGAATGCCTAAGTGCATTTAATACGGTATAGTCTCCTTTATCATATAACCGAATTACTATCTTGAATAATCGAATGCTGGGGTAGTCAGTTTTAAGGTAGCATGTACTGGACAATGGTATGGTACTGTGCTAGAGTGAAACAGAGTGAATGCCAGCACTAGATAAAACTCCCAGGTCTGGCACCATTATTGTATTCGTCGAAATCTCAGAATACGCTGTAAAATTTGTTGCTTCTTGTAATAATTTGCTACATGTTTTAACAGTGTCATAGATGAAGTACTTTGGTATCAGGATCAAGGAAATGTTCATTAAAATCTCGTGTAGGAACTACGTAGTCTGGTTTAGTGTTAATGCTCTCTCGATATTTAATTCACTACATTCACAAACAGATGATTCACAGTTTGGTGGTTTGTATAGACCTTCAACAGGTGATTCACCACTCGTTGGTCTGTATAGCCCTCTAACAGATGATTCACTATTTGGTGGTCAATATAGCCCTCCAGTCAGTATTTTTTCTCATTTAAGTTTATTTCTATCGAAATGCATTCTGAAACAAGATCAGATTATAAAATTACAGGAATATAACTTCTACCATTTTTATATACATACTATTATTCTAACAAACAGTGTAAAATTCACTTAGAACACACGGTACTAATGGTGTGGAAAAATGGGAACCAGTCTGGAAATGGGTGAAGATAAATTTGAGTATATATGGGTTTGGCTGGTCAGGATTGGTTGATAACGGAAGATATAGCTTATTAAAAAGAATGTTTTGAGAGCCTATCCTAGATGTAAGTGAGAAAAAAAATAGAGATGTTGTTTTACTGAAGCAATTTCAGTCCTTAACCTGACTCTTTGGTGCGGAATTGAAAGCACTTGTTTGAAACACATGTAGGTCCAGAAAATGCCGCGGCTCATATCCTTCTCGCTACACAGAAGCTATCATCCAGGATGCATCTATACTGATAAATGTATGTTTCATCATGAGCACTCAGAAATGTAAGCTTATTGAATTTGTAATATAATGGTGTTTGTATATGGAACTGAATTAGTACCGTGAGACCTTTATGAGCCTATCTCTGGTATATAGCCTGGAACGCTGTATTATCGCGGTACTCAATGTTCTTACTGGTACATATTAAAACTGTTTTGCTATTGTTGCATACTTATAATTTGTAAGGTTTGAATGACTTTCCCTCTTTCTATTCCTATAAAAAAAAAAACTTTGTCAAACGAAGCGCTCAAATATAAATAAAACAGCATACGATGGCTGACCTAGATTAACGTACCATGTGGGAACAACTCTGTATTATCGCGGTATTTGCTAACTTACGTATGGTAGCACACAGGTTATTATAATAAAAATAAAATACGACTTACCTATGAGAAGAAATGTCCACGCTTGTACTGGTTTAGTATTTGCACAATAAAGGAAAGGATCCAATGATAAAATCCAACATACACATGTAATTCAAGTGTAAATCCATGCAGAATCCATGAATAACAACATTACAAATTAAATGCAACAATTATATAACTTTATATGAATTTTAAATGCAAAATGGGCAAAGAAATGTAACTATATAACAACTATTATTAATATTATTCTTATTAATATTAAAATATTACTGATTTAAAGAAAGTTTAACTGTTATTATATTCTTATGTACGTACGAGAAATATGATCATAAGCAACATTTTGTGAATGTTGGTTCATATTGGCTACCATGAAATGAAATTGCAACCTTGACCTTGAAAGAACATGTATGTCACCATCAGTATATGACCTATAATCATCAAACATCAGATGATACACTGAATATATTTCGTAACCAAAGCTAATGCAGGTATAGCATGTTCGACTGGAGTTTTTTATATGATGATCAACGTAATTGCATGAACTTTACCGAAACGTGATCTTCATTCTTTTTCAACGTAAAGTTATAAAAAAAAAAAAAAATGTTGACATTTTAGAGGAAATTGTGCTGTAAGATATTTGAATCCTTACTGCTACAGCTTTACATCTGTAAACAACCGCTAGACGGCGTGTGTCCAAAATTAATCGGAAAATCCCGTTTGCCGCGATAATATAGAGCCCGCGATAATACAGCGTTGGAGTATACTTGATCTAGATGCCTCTCTTTTCTCCAGTGTGGTAAACCCCTCCTCAACTTATTTGTGGCGGGTTTACTGGTTTTGGCTTTCGTATCTAGAGGTGATCACCAACGGTGGAATTTGCCCGGTATCGAGTAAGGCCAATACAAAGTATGACTTATGGGTGGAATAAATAGATAATCTGAGCTATTATATAGAACCGAATAACACGAGCCCCCGTTACAAATAAAGACAAAATTTAATCAAGTTTCAAAAACAATAAAATTTCACAAGCAAATGATATAAACGTTACAATTCGAAAGATACACTTCTTTCTTTTTGAATCAAACTAATTAAGGAATATAAAAATGCAAATAAGATTATAAAAATAGCCATTTCTGTTTATGATAGCATCAAATCATCATTTAACCGAGTGAGAAAATCGAATGACACTGCCCTGTATCGATTCATAACATGGTGTTCGGTTCCGTCCAAAAGGTCCACTCAGACTGTACTTCTGGGCTCCTTCGCACCGGTAAGTCTTTTTTGCTCTCCTTCCCTCTTTCCAAAATTCTTGCTATCTCGCCTTTTTCCCTTTTTGGCTTTCCACTCTGTTTGGGTTGTAAAACGTGTCTCTTCCCGAAACTATCTCACCTTGTAAAAATATAAACAAAAGCAACCTAAATCTTCCGTCACATTATACGGAAATAAATCATTAGTCTCACCCCTCGAAGTCACATGTAATTCTATCGGATTCAAACAGACGTCGATGGCTATCTAGACTAATTGGTCATAACAGAACATACAACCTAGTTCCACAGACTAATGGTCTGCTAATTGCCATTTACACCACACCGAGACATTAATTCCTTACTAGTCTCATTACACGAGAATGAATGAAATTCCTTACCCTACGTTAGTGTTACAAATACACATAATAAACTCGTTCGGATAATTTCCACGGCTTCCCGTAATATCTACATTCCAACAATTCGTCAATGTATATAAATAAACAATATCATTGTACGAGTTCAGATAAATGAACTCAACACAGTTATGCTAGATACATAATTCCCTATATAGAATAAGCATGAAATTCTGGATACATAATTCCCTACAATAATCGAGACTATAACTTAGCGAGCCGTCAATGTACATATAAAGAAAAATATCATTGTGCGGACTCAGATAAACAAACTCAACACAAGTATACCATATCAAGAAAATTGATCTACGACTCAAACAAATAAATCCCTGCAAATACATGCAAATACAAGCAATTAAATCAAACAAGTCATCATAGTAGTATCAACTAATTTACATGAGATTATGCAAATACCTTGTGTTTCAAGCTTTTGGTGTCTGTCAAATCCTCCAGACAATCGTTTTCCCCCTTGGATGATTTTTACGAGAGATTTACTCATTAAATTTCTCGGAGCCCTCAGCTCTTATGTTCTTTTCTCCTTGTAGAAAAGTGCAGACTGATTTGCAAATTCCACTACTGCACATTTAAACTGATAGTTTTTCGTGTGAAACCACGCCTCCTTCCACAGCGTAACCAATCGGGATGACATAAAATTCCCGCCTCACTAGCATCGAAACACTGCAATACGTCTGACAACAAATGGTTACCAACTGTTTTCTGGTCAATGTCCTAACTGTCAGCTTCCATACAAACCAGAATTTGAACTCTGTTCCGGTAAGTTTAAACAAACTAAGCCCTTAATTATATATCGATAACTCCTGACTTTGGCTGAATCAATCCGTACATTATGGCTTTTTAAACGCGGCCATTTCCCATAAATCTAGTTAATCGTACATGTGTCTAGCTAAATGTTGCCTACAGAGATTAACAATAACAAAACAGATATCGACCTAAAAATTTGGTCTGTTACATCCAGCTTCTCCGTTCTTACTAATTTCGCATTACGAAAAGAACAAATCTTGCAACAACAACAACAACAAAAAAAAAAAAAAATCACATTGTAGAGTATCGGAGCGTTTTTCGTATCAAGCACTTGGGGGATTTGTTTTACACATAATGTTTATTATCCCATTACAGTAATACTCTGTGTTGGCGGTTTGAAGGTGCACAACAAAACGTATGCGGATAATTCCGATCCTGACATTAATCCCAGATAACTTACCCAATAATGCAAATTATTAAAAGTACAACCGAAAGAACCATCTGCAAGATTTAACTGGCATAAACAGGGTAGATGATAGCCGTGGGCATCCAAGGGAGAAAAGCTGCGTCACTGCACAACGGAGTATAGGCTAAGTACTATCGGTCCTAGAGGTTTAATCAGAGTGGCATGCGAAATGGGACAATAATTTGCATCGTTTTGTCACTGGTAAGCTGAAAAACAAACGTGTGTGACCGTTTTCTTGCTCCAAAGAATATTTCAGTTCTAAATGGTCCCAGTTAAATTCATTTATTGTCTCTTACATCAACAAAGTTGTTCGACAAAGTTCATGCAAGATTACGTGTGTCAAGGTAAAAGCAAGACGTAACAGTGAGTAATATACAGGGGTTGTCCTCTCTGATGAAACCCCACAAAAGTCACATACATAACATTGTAAACAGAGTTTATCAAAGACGGTAATAATAAAAACGGAACATTTCTAGTACACATACACGCGTGCACACGCGAATAATTCGAAACTTAATCGAATATAATTTTATATCCGAGAGTTCATACGGAATTATACATACTTTTT
>JAECUM010022692.1:0-40594 GCA_016617855.1 Megalonaias nervosa | reverse complement strand
CATGGATCTTGACGACCCTTCGATTCAAACCCTACCACGAAAGGAAAAGGTTGGAACCCAACCCAAACCCCCAACCCCCCCGAGACAGTTGGTGTCATCAAGAGAACTAGAGACGGTACTGTGCCGTTCGGACACATAAGTACTCCAGAAAACCACGCTGCTCGGCAACGATGTTTCCTTCTCTCTGTCATTTCTACTTTTGTCCTTGACCAAGATATCTACCAACCCTGATTTAACACCCGTGTTTCCACATTTGATATATTTAAAAAAAGAAAAAATACTAAATCCATTTTTAACAGAACTACCCATTTTCGACAGCAGCGACGACGTCTCCTACTGCTCTTACCCCTGTTGTTGCACCTACAAAGGCGATCTTTCCTAAGACCAAAGTATGAGACAGACCAAGTAAGTTGTGAAGTTGAGCGGAGGTGTCTAAACAACAACTGTCAAGCCCCTATGTTCCAGTTCTGTTTGTGATAGTAACTTGCGATACTTCACATTTTCTAAAGTGGATATATTTACAAGCCGTACAAAAGTTATGTGACTTTAGCTTTTGATACTTGCACAGACTCTTTCACTTCACAAGTGTCACGAGAAAAATATCTATCCGATTTTTACCTTGTTCCAAAACACGACACACTTGCAACGTGACCAGGATCTGTACTTCTTTATTTGTAGATATCCCACAGACCCGTCCCAGCATATAGAGCTGGTTAAGAACTGTAGGAATATCCCCTCATTGTTTCAGAAATATCAAAGCTTTTATGTGTATTTTCCTTGTTTCACCCTTGATTAGTGCTTAGGTATGTTCCCTAAAGACATAAACAATTTTGAAAAAAAATTAATTTTGAATTAAGGTTTCTCTCTGTTTATACATTTTTTCAAGTTGTTGGTGCATGACAGATTATATCCAAATACCTTCTCAAAGTGAGTGGCATTTCTACACATGTCATTGCCTTTGTTAAATTCGGTTTTGTTGGTTAGTCATCGTTATTCCTTAATTCTGTTTTTTGATGTATTTCTTTTTTTTTTTTATAGAAGATGTAAGATTGTTTATTGTTGTAACGGTATTTATGTTGTTTAGTCTGTTGCTGCGAAAGAAAATATCTATAGCAAAGTGCTTAAGTTTGTTCAGTTTTCTTATTTCAAGCTCTACAAAAGGTACCAAGTTAACCAGTAACCAGTAAACGGATTATAGTCGCGTATTGCTCGATGGCTTCTGCGACTGCTTGCGATCCTAGGCTGAACCGCTGTCCCTTTAAGAGGGCACTTGGGCCCAGTCTGGGCCTTTTGACCTTGAGTACCCGTCTGGACGCACTCCATCAAACCCAACTGACAGACCCAGCAACCAAATCCCCCGCCCGGGCCCCAGCCCCGCCCCACCACAACCACCCCAGAAACAGCCCACCCCCCCACCCCTATACCAGACCCCTACCACAACTAACCGGGGCAAACCCCAAGACAGGCAACAACTAAACCCCACCCCCCATCCCCAAAGGGCGGTGACTCAAATCTCATACGGACCAAACCAAAAAAGAAAGCCACCAGCAAGAGAGCACCCAACAACCCCCAGGCGAAGACTCCAAAGCCAGTTCTAGTCCATGTCTCAGCTTGCTTCCTTGATGTTGATGATCCTCTCCGAAGGCCCCAAGTCTCCCAAAAAAGCCTTGATACCCCTAAATCGGTTTGATCAAATTGAATCCAGTTGTGACTATGGATATCCCTATACCAGAAGTGTGTGAGCCACCTATGCAATTGATCTAATATTTGGGAGTTATGAATTTTGAATAAATATTATGTTGGAATTTTGTGTACTGAGCGTACTTTGAAAATCTAAAATGTGCCAATCTGCTGGATGCATGCCATCCTATGTAACATTAGCACCGCTTAGTAATTATAGTTGTATTGTTTTGAGCGCACGGCCAAAGGATCATGATAGGTTGTTTTTGATCTTCTAATGTAAAATGAAGACCTTGGTTATTCCCTCTCTATCCTAAAGAGGGTTTTAATGGTTGTCCGGAATTCTGGGACAGCAGGTGGGGTGTGTCCTGGACTGTCCCTTACCATACTTCGAGCAACACCCATATGCCGGGGTCATGGTAGAAAATCTTAGCTCAGCACTGGCTTGCCAAGTTCAGGAGTCCACCCAGGTATTGCTAGTATAATTTCCTAGCACCTGTTTGATGTTCCCAGCGTAGGTGCTTGTGTGTGTGAGGGGAGGGGGTTTGTGGGGCAGCAGGTAGAGCTGCCTGGACTGCCCCTTGTTTTGATGCTTGTCGACAGAGGGGAGGGGGTTTGTGGAGCAGCAGGTAGAGCTTCCTGGACTGCCCCTTGCTTTGATGCTTGTCGGCAAATTTGAGAGTTATGGGGCAGCAGGTAGAGCTTCCTGGACTGCCCCTTGCTTTGATGCTTGTCGGCAAATTTGAGAGTTATGGAGCAGCAGCTAGAGCTTCCTGGACTGCCCCTTACTTTGATGCTTGTCAAAAAATTTAAAAAAAAGGGGGGGGGGAGGTTGTGGGACAGCAGGTAGAGCTCCCTGGACTGCCCCTTGCTTTTATGATTGTCGGCACATTTGAGAATTGGGAGGCATATGTTCCACACCTTTATGTCGGGTTCATAGTGAGAAATCTTAGCTCAGTACTGGCTTGCCGAGTTCAGGATTCACTCAGGTATTACTAGTATATTTTCCCTAGCACCTGTTTGATGTTCCCAACGTAAGTGTGTGTGAGCTTGCGGGGGAAGGGGTTGTGGGACAGCAGAGAGAGCCATCTGTTTAATCCCTTAAATTGACGGGTTTTGTTTTGCTGTGTTGTGCTTGCTATTGAAGAGTGTTTATGGATGTGGGAAGGGTTTGTGGGGCAGCAGGAAGAGCGTTCTGCTGTCCCTTAGTTTGATTTCCATACTTAGCAGGTAGAGCGTCCCTGCTTGTCAGTAAAAATTATCGGTGTAGTCGAGTACAGCAGGTGGGGGTGTCCTGGACTGACTCTTATGTTACGTTGTCAAGATGTTGTTGTATGCGTGTGGGAGGGGGAATTTTGGACAGCAGGTAAAGCATCCTGGACTGTCCTTTGCTTTGATTGAGTTTGGCAAATATAATTGGAAAGTTGCATCTTTTCTGTATTGGCACGTGAAAGTTACATCTTTTCTCTAGTGGCAAATTTGTAAGTTATTGTAAGGTCCTTTTTGGTATGAATTTCTGTTAATTTGTATCCCCCTTCGTATATTTAGCTGCTATAATTCTCTGTTGCTTAGTAAGAGGCTTGTAGTATGTTGTATTCCACTATTAACGGTAATGTGAGACATCTAGGTTTCCTGTTGTATGGTTGTGTCTGCCATAGTTTCTCTTCCCATTTCTTCTGGTTTCCTATTTAAATTTACTTCCTGGGATACTTTGTGATTTGGTTGTTTTTAATCCTCCTCTTCTGGTATCATCATGTTTCTTGAATTTTCCTCCTGGGTATTTATTAGTGGCGGGATATGGTTGTGGCTTTTGTCGTGGTAATAACCTTATAACCATGTGCGTCAAGTGATGAGTTAAATAGTTTTATTGCACTTGTAAGCACTGTCTCCTCTATTGATGTTGCTTCATCTTGGAACTTTTTTATCCTTGAATCGTTGAATCACTACATAACTAATATGCTATTGGTGATCCTTCAATATTGACCATATATATATATACATATAAGTATATACATATAAGAATATGTAGACTCATATTGTTTGCCCCTGTCAATAGGGAGCATGAGAACATATGCCTTATTAAAAGAGAATTTTTTTTTTTCTTTTTTTTATATTGATATATATATGGAGTCAATTTTGTTGTTGTTGTTGTTGTTATAGCGTTTAACGCCATTTTTCAGCACAAGATAGGCTATACATGGCGGCCAGTATTAATGGTAGAGGAAGAACCCTGGAAAACCCCGGGAAGAACCACCGACCCACGAGAAGCTACTGGCAGGCTTTCTCACATACCCACGTTAGCCGAGCCTGGACTCGAACTCACGCAGACAGAGGTGAGATGGCAGTGATCCGTAACGATCAGCGCTTTAGACCACTCGGCCACTCGGGGCCCCGGAGTCAATTTTGTGTCACAGGATGGAATTCTAGTCTTGTGAAACACTGTATTTTTATGTACTGTCTCAAGTACTGGTAACGTCCAAGTCATTGTCTGATTCTTATCGTAGGGAATTTTCTAGTTTATGTGCGTTTAGATAATAAGGTTAATGATGCTAATTAGGTTTATTGTGCATTGGTGGTGTATTACGATTGCAATCCTAGGTTTTTTTTTATTTTTTTTTTTTAGTTGATACAGTTATGTAAAATGCATATAATACATAGTAGTGGTATATAAATGATAATAATAAGGAGTCAAGAATATCATATAGAGTTTTTATTCAGCAATTTTAATATCTATGTTAAAATTTCATGTTGGCACTAAGAGTAAAAATTAATGCATTTGATAAAGAGACGAAAAATGTGTAGAAAGTATGTTAGGAGAATATAAATTGTAGTAACAAGGAATCAAGAATATTATATTGATTTCTTTATTCATCAATGTTAATATGCATGTTTTGAATTTGTTATATATATTGATATTTATTATCATCCTTGAGGAAGCTGATGATGTTGTTGCATGTGCTCTGGAGGTTAGAATTTTTCTTTCCGTCGAGGCAGTCGGGATATGTGGTTGGTGCTCCTATCTTTGCCTGGAAGTCGGTGAATATTTTCCTTGATCGAGTGTATTGTCTGCAGTCGTTGAAAATATGTTCAATGGTGTCTGGGAGATTGCATGTCTGGCAGTTGAGACTGGCGTCTGTTCCATGGCTGGTTCTTATGAGTGTTTTACCTGTCCTCAATCGATTTATGATTTGTTGGTCCCTTGTGGAAAGTTCGAGATGAACAGGAGGCCCTCTTCTGATGCTCGGTTGAAGTTGGTGTAGTTTTCTTCCTTTTTCGGAAAGGTCCCATTGGCGCTGCCATTGTTGGTTAATGGCTTTGGTGACTGGGCTGTAGAGTTCTTGAACGCTGTGGTCTAGTGGTTGTACATCTGAGTCCTGTAGGCTTTGCTTAGCTGCTCTATCTGCTTTTGTCATTCCCAACGAGGTTAATATGCGAGGGAACCCATAGGAATTCTACCTGGAAATGGTTCAATTCCAATTCCCGTAGACGCATCAGGGTTTCTTGGAGCATATTCTTCCTGCTTTTTGATGAGCCGGTTTCTATGGATTTAAGTACACTCAAGGAGTCACTGATGATGAGGTACTGCCGCTTTCCATGTGATTTAGTCCATTTATGTGCCTGTAAGATTGCCCATAGTTCTGCGGTGTATATAGAGGTGCCATCTGGGAGTCTGGCTCGGATTGTGATGTTCTGGGCTGGTACCACCATTGCAGCTGATGTTCGGTTCAGCTCTTGTGACTTTGATCCATCTGTGTAGATGTGAGTGTACTGAGTATATAATTCATCCAGTAGTGTGTGGATTCCTGCCAATAACTTCCATGGGTTGTGCTGTTTCCGTTCCATCTTGTGTACCTGAAAATTAATGTGAGGTGTGGTGTTCTTCCATGAAGTGGGGTCTATGTTGATTAGTGGTTCTGCTTGTAGTTCTGCGATGTTCAGCTCCATCTTGAGAGTGTGTATCTTCTTGGCGGCTGACAGCGGTTTGGAGTACCTTGGGTTGAAGGGGATGTTGGATCTTTCAATGGCTTGTCTCACTGGATTGGAAATGGGGTGTGAGGAGATCCGGATGGCATAACATAGAATCTGTTCCTTTCGTGTGAGAGTTAACGGCAGTTCTCCGGTGATGACTTGTAGTTCTTCCAGTGATGTATTTGGTAGTGTTCCCGTGCAAGTTCTAAGTGCCTTATGTTGAATACTATCCAACTTGGCTAGCTGATACTTGTTGGCCGAGTCGTAAATCTGACAGCCATAATCCAGTTTGGCTCTTATCAGTGATTGGTAGAGTTGTAGAAGAGTGGCTTGGTCTGCTCCCCATGTGGTTCCTCTAAGATGTCGAAGAATATTGACATCCTTCAGGCATCTTGAAGCTAATTCTTGGATATGATGAGTCCATGTAAGTGCTTCGTCCAGTAGCATACCAAGGAATGTAGTCTGTTGCACGAAGGTTATTGGTTGTCCCTGGATGTATAGCAGCGGATATTGCTGATTCCTTTTCCTGCGAGTTGAAAATAGCATCGCAACTGTTTTTCCTGATGAAATCTTGAAGCCCCAGTTGTTTGCCCATCGTGAGACAGAATCCAGACCTTGGTGCAGATGGCGTATGTACTGGGAGTTTGCTGGGTTTCCCGCTTTCCAAATTCCGCTATCGTCTGCGAACTGGGAGATAGTGATGGCCTTGTCCACATAGTCAGATAGACTGTCTACCATTATGTTGAACAAGGTGGGACTGATGACACTCCTTTGTGGAGTTCCATTCTCCAGAGTGTACGAGTTAGTTAGTTGATTTCCTATCCTGACTTTTATTTGACGTCCTGTGAGAAAGTCTGAAATCCAGGTGTGCATGCGTCCAGTTATGCCATAGTGATTTAGCTTTGAGATGAGTCCTTTGCTCCAGACCAAGCCAAAAGCTTTCTCTAAGTCCAGGAAAATGGCAATAACGTGTCTGTTGCTTTTCTTCGGTGATTGGAATGCCAGCCTGATATCTGCTTCCAGTCTTAAAAGTTGGTCCAAAGTTGATCTGTTGCTGCGAAATCCACTCTGATTCTCGGATAGGGGGTTGTTCATTCCTAGATGGTGTCTGAGGCGGTTGTTGATCATAGTTTCCATTATTTTGCTGATGGCGTTGGTAGAGAGATTGGTCGATAGGAAGATGTTTGTTGTGGATCTTTCCCACCCTTGGGTAAGGGGATGACAATTGCTTCCTTCCAGGTAGGTGGTATAATGCCTGTGTCCCAGATGCTGTTTATGAGGGCTAGAGTGATTTCCTGCATATTCCTTGGTAAGTTCTTGTAGATGGAGTATCCTAGTTGATCTGGTCCAGGTGCTGTATTCTTTTTGAATTGTAGTGCTTGCTTCCATTCCTGAAAAGTGAAGTTATCGTTGAGAGGGGAAGAAATTCTTTCCTGCTCCGTGCTCTGATCTGTAGATAAATGGTGATATGTGATTTCTATTTTCTCTCGTTGGGTCATGAATTCTTTGGTGTGGTTGCTGTTGCTACTGGATTGGGCAAAGTGCGTAGCTAATTTGTCTGCTCTTTCCTGGTTAGTTTGGGTTCCTGTTAGACGCGGTGTTGTTGTGGGAGCCTTTCCTTATATAGCTTGAATTTTTGCCCATACTTCTTTAGAAGATGTCTTGTGATTGAGGGTTGAGCAGTAGGTTTTCCAAGAGGTGAGTTTGGCTGTTTTGATTGTTTCTTTGGTCTGATGTTCCTTCTGCCTGTAGGCTTGTAGGTCTAGGGCTGTATGCGTTCTTCTGAATCTGGCCAGGGCCTTTCTCTTGTCTTGTATAATTGTCTTGCATTCCTCTGTCCACCATGGAGGTTTGCGAATAGCAAGTTTTCCTTTCGTCTTGGGGATAGCTTCCTTTGCTGCATCATTAATCGCCGCGGTAAGATTGGTGTAGAATTTGTCTGGGTTCGGGTCATGGATATCCTCTAGTTGTTTATGTTGTAGGCTTGCTTGAAATAGGTTCCAATCCGCTTGCTCAAGTTTCCAACGTTGAGGGAGTCTTTGTTGCTCTCTGTCTCGTTTTAAAAAGAGAGTTGTACTGATTGGGAAGTGATCACTTCCCAGAGTACTTTCATCAAGGACCTTCCATTCCGATATTTGTGCTATCGATGGTGAGGCGAAGGTGAGATCCAGAGTACTGAACTGTCCATTAGTCGAGTTAAATCTTGTTGGGGTGCCGGTGTTGATGATGTTTAGTTTGTTTTCCTGGCGAATCTCTCCAATTTTTTGCCTCTAGTATCGGTGTGTGAGCTTCCCCATTCCTTGCTGTGTGCGTTGAAGTCTCCACAAAGAAGTGTATGCTGTCCCTGGTGACGTAGTATTTGTTGTACTTTTTGGTTGATGTCTGTGGTGTTTCCTGGTGGATGGTAGATATTATAGATGTCATACTTTTTCCTGCCTAGGGTGATTTGTATTCCTTGGCACTCTATCCGATCAGGTTCAGTACTTGATGGAATAAGTAGTTCTGTGGCCGCTGGTATAGCATTGTGGATATATGTGACCAATCCTCCTCCTTTTACTCCAGTCGGTCTGTGTTTCAAAAAAAGTAAGATCATAGTTGCGGATTTTTGGAGGCGCTTGGCAATGTGTTGGCAGTAGGGTTTCCTGTAAACATATTATATCTGGTGGTTGAGTTGAATCGTTGATTGCTGCTACTAGTTCGGCATGATTTTTGTAGAGACCTCTGCAATTCCATTGCCATATCCTTAGTGTTGTCTGTAGAATTCCTTGATGCTTTGGACGCTGAGTTGAGTATTCCTTCCTTTTGTTGAGTTGGGTCCTGTGTTTGCTTTTTATGTATGTGTCATACTTACCCCAGTGCTTTTGGACACTAACTTTAATTCCATGGATTTCCTTAATAGTGAGATATTTTTTGTATTGTTGTCTGTTGGTGCATTTTATCAATATGCTGTTGTTGTGCAGGGGAACAATATGAAATAGATTGTTGTTGTGATGCTGTAGATGTTTAGCTAATGTGATCGTGTTGATGTTGCGGAAGTTTCGGTCGTTGCTGTGTAGGAATAGTGTGAGATGGTTTGGATGTTTTGTTTTCCTCTTGTTGTCAGAAGAAGCTCTAGTTGACCAATCTTTTAGACTTGTTGTGTTGTTGTCCGTCGAAGATGATGGGTTAGAAATAATATGTAGTCTTGGAGAATTGTTGGGTTCACTATGACTAAATTGGGTATGACATTTATCAGTTGATTTTGTTTTATTCCCTCCTTTCATAGGTTGTTTTCCTTTTGGTCCCCTTGCTTGATCCTCAAAGTCCATTTCCCATAGAGGCTGGAGGGTGGTGGGTGTAGTTGTTGATGTATATGGTGTGGGTACTTGATGATGTTCTGGCATTGTTGTCTTCGGTATTGCGGTTTGGGGAAGCGTAGTTTGATGGTTCTGCTTGTTGGTCATCATTAGGTGTGTATTTCTTTTTGGGGTTGGTGGGGATGCACATACTACTGGTTTCTAGTTTCCTCTTGCAGAATGTAATTGGAGTTGATGGTTCTGTGTCTCTAGTAGTTGCGTCCACTCTCCGTTGATGCATAATGCAGAAATCTTTCACTTGTTGAATTGGTATGAGTGGTTCCCTTGGAGCTATTTGCAATGAAGAAATTGCATCCTCTATGGTTTTAACTGTCCATCCTGTCCTGGTGATTGCCATGGTTGATGAGGTTGGTGGGAAAGCGTCAATGTGGGTGGTCCTGATATTGCAACAGTCAATGGAATCCTTGGTAATTTGAGTGGCTTTAGCTCTCATTATATTCCTTATTTTCCTTCCAAGGTTGTAGGCTGTAATTGCTGTCTGTCTTCTTGAGTTGTTGTGTTTCAGTTTGTGAGTAGGATGTGTTGCCATGTTTGGGATATGTATTGTTTGGATGTTAGAAGCAAGTTGTTAACAATGAACAGGAAAAAGAACAAGACAATAACAACAGCAATAATTATGAAATAGAAAAAATGGTATAGGGGAGAATATGATTTGGAGTCTGTATTTGGCAGGGTAGATGTAGGAATTGTTATTGATTAATGAGTTTCTATTATGGATAAAAATTGATTTTTACATAAGGGGAGTATTAATAATTTTAGTAGTAGTAGTAATAATAGTAATAAATAATAATAATAATAATATTAATAATAATAATAGTAAGAATAATGCAAACAATTAATGAAATGTTACTAGTTAGATGAGAATAATAGGGCTGGTAGGTATAAATATGATAAAAGTGATGCTATTAATGATAATAATAATAATATTAATAATAATAATTTAAAGTAAGTGTATTGGGTAGGAAGGATTAATATGTTATTAAGAGTAACTGGAATAAGGGTTGTAATTAGTGATGATTAGTATGATAGAAGAAATAGCTAGAATAATACTATTAGTTAGAGATGGTTAAAATTTCTAGTATTAGGTAAATGTATGATGATAATAATAATAATACAAAAGATAATAACAATGATAATAATTTTGATAATGGTAATAATAGCAGTTCAAGTAATATTAGGGATAATGTTGATGTTAATATTGACAATAATAAAGGGTATGGATAGATGCTAGGAATAGTATTATAATTTTAATAATAGTGTTAATATATAAAAAGGAAAATGTACTCGCGTGGATTTGTTCTGAGATAATATTAAAATAAAATTTAAAGGATATAATAATAGAAATAATGATTGTTATATCTAGTTATATTTCCTGTTGTGATTGGTTATTTAGATGTGTGTGAGTGGTATGTGAGGCTAATTAATAATGTTAATAATAAAAATCTGTAAAGAAAATAGTAATAGAATTAATAATACTTATATCTACTTAGTTCTGATTAATAGAACAGTGTAATGTTGTGTATGAGTGTGTGTTAATAGAAGTAATAACTTCAACAGTAACTGGACTCCTAATAAATGCCTGGTAATAATAATAATAATAATAACAACAATGAGAATGATTGAAAAGTCACTGTCAATGGCAATGATAATATTATCAGTAATAGTGCATAATGTGTGAAATGTAGAATTAAATGTGATATTTATTTATACTTCCTATTTTTGAGAAATATTAAAGATAAAATTAATTTACAAGTAGTAATAATATATCTAATGATTCTTGTAGCTAGTTAGTGTTTCTGCTGTGATATATTATTTAGGTGAGTGTGAGTAAAATATGTTTATATATGTGATTGGGTAGTATTGAAAGGGAATAATTCTGGATGGACACTAACAATGATAATGTTAATAATAATAATGTTAGAGGTTAATGTACGAGAGATGGAAATGTGAGTATAAATAGGTTGAGATTTATATTTCTTGATATGGAATGATATTTTACTGGTGAGTGGAGGTGAGTGAGATATGATGATATTGGGTACTTATGAATAAGATCTATAATAAAAAGGTATAGGGTAACTAGACTATAAATAATGATGTTTATAATTAGCTAATTCTATTGTACAGAATAAGGTGATGTAGTGTATGAATGTTAGTGTAGATAAAAATAATAATAACAACAATAACTTAGGTCCTGATGGGTGCCTGAGAATAACAGCAATTGTAATAAAAATAGTGATTTTACCTGTTTGTAAGGTAAGAATAAATGAAATAATTGTTGTTACTGTAGAAAGGATAGTAAGATAATAACAATAACAATAACAATGGCAATTGCTGAAGGGTGAGTGGGATTGGAAGATGTAATGTGCTTGATAGATTAATAATAATAATTAAAAGGTAATAAGAATGGAACTAACAATACTTATGTGGAGTTTATGCTATTGCACAGAACAAGGTGAAGTACTGTATGTATAATATTGTAAATAGAAATAATTTTGACAACAATTACTGAATTTGTGACAAGTCCCTGGCAATGACAATAATAATAATATAATAACGCTTAATGTATGAAGTGTGAGAATAATTGCTTAATAAGAAGTGTGAAAATAATTTGGTAACTGTTTATACTTGTACTGATAGAAATATCAATGTCAAATGTTTAGACTGAATTATTTAGGCAGGTTTATTTATGGAGGAACTTAACACCACCACACCGTAATGTTATTTTTACATAGGTGATGCCGCGTTGCTTATGGAGGCCTGTTACAATTTGATATGACCTAACTATCACAGGATGTTTTGTATGGAACGTTCCGATTGGTTGTAATTTGAGCGCGCTTATGGTAATGAGATCAGCAGAAATGTCGTCTGCTAAGGATAATACGATGAATGACGCCTGCTGGCTAGTAATTTAAGTTACTGATAGCGGGAAATGTAAATTTAAAATAAACGCTTAATGAAAAGCACGCTGACATAAACAATATAACTGTTATATGAACTGTTTTGGGAAGAAAATTTATTTGTTTATACCATCTAAAAAGAGAACCGTTACCGTAGGGGTATTGGTTCTAGATCGTTACGGTAAAATAGGGAGAAAGATAATTTAGTTAATAGTTACGTAGAAAAGAAAATGTTTTATAATGATTTAAGAGATTTGCATATATAAATACCTTAAATAGAGTGTTTTATAGTCTGTCCGGGTTAGTCCTTGTGTCCAGTTTTCAAGAAATATATGAATTTTGTCAGCGTTCCTAAGCCCTGTGCACTTTGAAACTATTCACGTTGGAAAAGATTAGAAAGTACAATCCAGAATAGAATATTCCGTAGAATCTCCAGCTGTAATCCTGTAATAAGTATTTGTCCGTGGCGTTATATCGTCGTTCCGTAGGTTATATGGAAAGAATTTGTCGCTGAATATAAAAATTTTTCAGAGCACTAAAAAACACGTCTTCTCAAGACGGCAGCCATAAACCCCAACACCAGATACCAAGTTAACCAGTAACCAGTAAACGGATTATAGTCGCGTATTGCTCGATGGCGTCTGCGACTGCTTGCGATCCTAGGCTGAACCGCTGTCCCTTTAAGAGGGCACTTGGCCCCGGTCTGGGCCTTTTGACCTTTTAGTACCCGTCCGGACGCACTCCATCACCCCCAACTGACAGACCCAGCAACCAAATCCCCCGCCCGGGCCCCAGCCCCGCCCCACCACAACCACCCCAGAAACAGCCCACACACCCCCACCCCTATACCAGACCCCTACCACAAGTAACCGAGTCAAACCCCAAGACAGGCAACAACCAAACCCCACCCCCCACCCCCAGAGGGCGGTGATTCAAGTCCCGTACGGACCAAACCAAAAAAGAAAGCCACCAGAAAAAGAACAGCCAACAGCCCCCAGGCGAAGACCCCAGAGCCAGTTCCAGTCCATGTCTCAGCTTGCTTCCTTGATGTTGTTGGTCCTCTCTGAAGGCCCCCAAGTCACCCAAAAAAGCCTCGATACCCCTAAATCAGTTTAATCAAATTGAATCCAGTTGTGACTATGGATATCCCTATACCAGAAGTGTGTGAGCCACTATGCAATTGATCCAGTAGTTGGGAGTTATGACTTTTGAATAAATATTAAGTTGGAATTTTGTGTACTGAGCGTACTTTGGAAATGTAAAATGTACCAATCTGCTGGATGTATGCCATCCTATGTAACATTAGCACCGCTTAGTAATTATAGTTGTATTGTTTTGAGCGCACGGCCAAAGGATCATGATAGGTTGTTTTTGATCTTCTAATGTAAAATGAAGACCTTGGTTATTCCCTCTCTGTCGTAAAGAGGGTTTGGATGCTTGTCCGGAATTTTGGGACAGCAGGTGGGGTGTGTCCTGGACTGTCCCTTACCATATTTCGATTAACACCCATATGCCAGGGTGAAGGTGGAAAATCTTAGTTCAGCACTGGCTTGCCAAGTTCAGGATTCCACCCAGGTATTGCTAGTATATTTTCCTAGCACCTGTTTGATGTTCCCAGCGTAGGTGCTTGTGTGTGTGAGGGGAGGGGGTTTGTGGGGCAGCAGGTAGAGCTTCCTGGACTGCCCCTTGCTTTGATGCTTGTCGGTAGAGGGGAGGGGGTTTGTGGGGCAGCAGGTAGAGCATCCTGGTCTGCCCCTTGCTTTGATGCTTGTCGGCAAATTTGAGAGTTATGGGGCAGCAGGTAGAGCTTCCTGGACTGTCCCTTGCTTTGATGCTTGTCCAAAAAAAAGAAAAGAAAAGAAAAGAAAGAAAGAAAAAAGAAAAAGAAGGGGGAGAGGGGTTTGTGGGGCAGCAGGTAGAGCTTCCTGGACTACCCCTTGCTTTGATGCTTGTCGGCAAATTTGAAAGTTGTGGGGCAGCAGGTAGAGCTTCCTAGACTGCACCTTATTTGCTTGTCTGGCAAATTTGATTGAATAGTTATATCTTTTCTTTTTGGCAAATTAAAAATTTGTTTGGCATATTTGATGGTTTCATCTTTTCTCTGGTGACAGTTGGAAAGTTATTCTTAAACTTTCCTCTGTTTATCTTCAGTCTCCCTTTTCTGTTCATGGCCGTTTGAGTTTCCTTCTGTATTGAGTCTTCTTTATTATCTTCTTCTGTTCTCTTTCCTCTTCTGTTCATGGCTGTTTGAGTTTTCTTCTGTATTGAGTCTTCTTTATGATCTTCTTCTGTTCTCCTCTTCCTGAAGGAAGGTGTCTTTATTTCCTGGTAATGTGTTTCCTTTTGTTGAAGAAGTCTGTTGGTCATGTCTTTCTGTCGTTTTTTTTTTTTTTTAATTATTAAAATCAATTAATGCAAGAAATTAATAACTAGATTATAGGTTAAATTAATTTCAATTAATCTTGATAATTAAATTAGATTAAATTAGATCAGTTCAATTTAATTAAGTTAAGTTAAATAAGAGGAAGTAGCTTTAATTAATGAAAGTAATTAAATTTTTTTTTTTTTTTTTTTAAATTAATATAATGAAATATCTTTCATTATGTACAGTGGAGTATGATTTTAATGTTATAAACTTAGCGTGGGTAAAATTGCTACGTGAGCAGGTTCATTTTGATTGGTTGTCATTTTGTTTATGTTTCAATCCTTTGGCCTCTATCCATTGTATTAAATTGCAACTAAAGGAGAACGCGCCTCAATTTCAACCAATCGTCGTCGCCCTCACAAAACTTCCTATACTAATCTAGGGTCTCCGAACTGTAACACGCTGCTATAAGCGACGCGGCATCACTTATGGATTATTGACACTATGAGATAACAATAATGAATTTTATTCTGAAATAAAGTGGGTAACAGTCCGAAGTTTATTAATCATGTAGAAGATAATTCCTACACTCGTCTCAACATTATATAATAGTTTTAATACTTAAAACTAGCATATTTATTTAGAAATTGAGTGTGGTTGATATTGTTATTGTTATGATTTAGCAGACGACAGAGTTAACAAGGAACACGCGCCTAGAATTTATCAAAAATAAAGATAATGGCACATCCTGAATTGTATTTCATCATCCTAAGCATATTTCTTACTATTTTCTTAATACTATATATTAATTTAATTCTTTGAATATAGTGGAGTGTAATACTTTTAAGGTTATGAGCTTAGCGTATGCTAGACTGCTATGTAGTCAGGTTCGTTTTGATTGGTTGTCATTTTGTTTATATTTCAATCCTTTTATTTCAATCCGTTGTGTTGGATTGTTAGTACAGGGAAAGCGCGCCTAAATTTCAACCAATCCACGTCGTCCACACAAAACTTCCTATACTAATCCAGTGGCTCTGATCTGTAACACGGTTCTATAAGTGACGCGGCATCACTTATGAATTTTAACACTAGGCGATAACAGTAATCAATTTATTCTTAAATTAAAGTATTTAACTAACCCAAATTTAGTATTCATGTGAGACATATTTCTTACAATCATGTAAACATTGTATATTAATCTAATTCCTTGAAACTAGCATTTTTATGTATTACTTGAGTGTAATTATTATTGTTATGATTAAGCAGACGACAGTGACAACAAGGAACGCGCTCCTAGAAATTTACCAAAAATAAAGATATTGCCAGTTCCCAACTTTAATTTATCATCCTAACATCTTCTTACATTCATGTTAACAGTGTATATTAATTTACTCCTTTTAAAACTAACGTGTTTAATTAGAACTTTGGTGCCAATATTATTGTTATTGTTATGATTAAGCAGACGACAGTGTCAACAAGGAACGCGCGCCTAGAAATTTACTAGAAATAGAGATTGGCATATCATAAATTTAATTTGTCATCCTAAATATATTTCATAGCATCATCTTAACAGATTGTACAAGTTGAATCCTTATAATAAATGTTATATTTTATTCATAATTATAGTATTATTGTTATTGTTATGATTATTGGCACGTTTAACTTAGAACTTTCTACCCTCTTCAAACCATAAATATTAATACACTTACTCCAAAGAAAAACAGCAGTTTATATTTCCCGCAGTTAGTAACTCTGTTTAAGGGCAGTCGACTACATCGAAAGATATGTCCATAGCTCTACCGTCTGTAGCAGACGACAATGTCAATACCTACTAAATGTAATATCATATAAACTATATTGAATTAGAAAGGTTATGACGTTAAGAAGTAGGTGTTTAAATGAATAAATAATTAAATAATAAAGATTTATATGTTAAAATATTCCTTACCCTGTGCAAAGAATATAATATATACAGTCCGTTCGGTTATGTCCATTATCCTAATTCCCTGTTCCCATGAATCTCAATTATAGGACATGCCACGTGTGTGTGGGAGCAACAAGAAACACGTCTTTCCTCTTCAGCAGTCCAGGTACCAAGTTTGTCTTGCAAGGAGATTGAAACTTTTAAGTTACTCGGACGTGAAGGAAAACATACCTTTGTTACTACAGTTTGCTCTCTTTGTGTTCATTCTAATCATGCTTACCTTATATCTTTGTGTTTTAAAGATCATATTTCTTCTGATGTAAATACATGCATCAATGGACAGTCAGCTTCGGTTATCATCCTTGAGGTTCACTGTACTTTAGTTTTATTTACTTCATACAATCCCCAAATTCACTAGTTAAAAAAAAAAACAACCCAAAAACTACCACTCAGTACTATATCATTTTTCTCTACCTATGCGAATGTGTGTATGTCGAAATGTCCAAGTGAGAAAATATTTTGTTTTGGTCAGTTTCAAAACGCGAACAATAATGACACAGTTAAGTATTTGATGTGACAAGAAGAAATGTTACGGTACACAACACAGGATTGTAAGTTCACACTCCAGTCAGTCTGCACTGCAATGGTAAAAATGCAAGAGCCTAGGCAAAACAATGCGTCAGTCGTTAGAAGTAATTTTATTGGCTACACCTATTTTCTACCACCTTAGCTTCGAATCACCTTCAGTCGCTCTTCACACAGTGACAAGATCAGATGTGGTTATCTGCGCCTGACCACTACACTACCTGCCTTGAATTTAGAACCAAACAATGCGTCATTCATTGTAAGAGACTTCATTGGCTAACCGATATTTTCCCCACCTTAATTTCAAATCGGTTTCAGTTGTTATTCGCACAGCGAGAAGATCAGACGTGTTTTTCTGCACCTGACCACTAGTCACTTTATAAACAATAAAACTAATGCACGAGCAATCGTACCATGGGTACTCGTGGAAATTTCAGTGTTATTGCGAAATACATCACGGCATGTTTGGATGTACTATTCTGTGAGAACTTTACATGACGTTTTTGACAGAATGATTTTAGTAGGCTATGTCTCCAATTCACTCTTGTGATATTTTACAATAGTGGGTTGTTTTTTTTTCCTATAGGAGTAATTATTTCAATGAGATGTGTGTTTTTGAAATTTCGTAAGGAAAATATACCATACAAACGTAAGAGTCATGATATTTTCAAAAGTAGAAATAACATTCTCTCTCTCTCTCTCTCTCTCTCTCTCTCTCTCTCTCCGTAATTTTGATTGAAATCTAATGGCATCTGTTCCCGTTAGAAGATACCTAAAAAACTGTGATCAGTAGTCACCATAATTACGTGAACTGTTCCGCTTGTTATATAATTTTTTTTCTAAAACTTACACCCGAAAAATTGTAGAACGATTTTTTTTTTCTTCCATCACTAAATCGTTGGATCAAATAAAATCCTGAGTTGACTTGAGCTTGTACAAATCAAGTATCTTAGCTTTATCCTAGTTTGGCACTGCAATGTGTCACGGAAAAAAAAATCTAACATTAGATCTACCGTTTTTTCAGAAAGGCAACAAACATACGGTTATTTCAAGAATGACGCGAGTGACATTGCACTGTATAACCCTGCCTATGGTTAGCTCTGAATTTTAAAACCAAAACATGCGTTCAGAAAAAATGTAACAATGTTCGACCTATTTTCTCTCAGTTCAGACTGTCGATAGAACAAGACGCGTTTTGGTACTGCTTTTTTCCCGCCGTTAGATTTGTGAAAACTTTGCAACATTGTTGGTAGCCTGTGCTGCGAAACACAGGACATCTGTTAAATTTGGGATCTACAGCAAAATGTTAAGCAGTCAGTCGACAATAAATATCACACTACCTTTTTAATAAAATTGATGAATGAATGAAAACAATGAACATTTCTCACATAGAATGTGTGGTTGTCTTAATTACCTTTGTCCTATAATAAAAAATAATAGACCCAAAAATGGTGTCCTACGTGTTGGGGGTGTTTTTTTAAACCATTCTTTCTTTCTTTCTACGCGACTCCGCATGGAACATGATCTTGAGTTTTTCTTGTGCTCGATTGGTTAGGATTATTTTTTGCGCCAAGCACAAACTGAAGTAAACACTCGAAGTCGGCGTAAATAACGAAAGGAATTTTTAGTTTATGTTTATGATTGATAAACCGAAGAATTTTTTCATCCTCGCCTGGTATTGTTATTCGCTGTACATATGTACCGTACTGTAAATGCTTTTGTAATTTTTCATTGTCAGAGCAACCGCGTAAACAGCGATAGCAGAAGTACTTCTTATTTTTTTGTTTGCTGTACTGTTTACGAACAAGTCCGTTAAAGTTTTTGATCCATACGTAATGATTTTTATAAAACAGCAAGTTTATTGTCGATTGTGAGGCTGTTTTAGAAATATATCTCAGATAGATCTTTTCATGCTCGTCAAGACCAAATACGATAACTGAAATATAATTTTGCTTTTTAGACTTTGGTATTTGATTTTCTGCAACTGGAAAGTTAATACCAGTAAAATTTAATTTTGATACATGAGCAAAATACCTGTCAACACGATCGGAGTGTTCTTTTGCTGGAAACATCGCAGAAAGAATATCAGCAGCAGAGAGGGTGGACCCTACAACTTTTTAGAGACCTTATTTTTGAAATTAAAGGGTTCCTACGAGGGCTGAAAAAAAAGTTTTTGTCTTAATAATGAAAACTTCTCTAATTGATCAGATTTTTTCACAATCTGGTCACATACGTTTGTCGTCCACCCTCTCTGCTGCTATGGTTTTTATCCAAAAATTGTATCAAGTCCGTTACGATATCTTGACCTCGGATCATGTAAATTTATTGTTACAAAACCAAAGGGAGCAGCTTGTGCTTTTGAAAAGAAATTTTTAAATTTGTTCATGTCCATGTCGCCTGAACACCAAGTATAATAAATATTTTGCAGCGTATGATTATCTACTCCGTTGAACACAACCAAAATATTGCAGTTGTCTCTGATTACTTTTGGAATTTGTGTATATCTCTGGGTAACATAAATCACGTCTGTGTTTTTATGTCTACCTCGTGAAAATATTCTAGCTGGATTTGATTGTTTGTCCAGCATAACATCATCATACACTACTAAATTATTAATGAATCCATCCAGATCATCTACGGATGGCGCTTCATCAATATCAGTAATAAAGTCTATGACACTGTCTTCATGCAACAATTTTGCGTTTTCATTAAAATCTTTAAGTACTTCGTAACATCGCTGATCATCTACAGATGGCGCTACTAAATATAATTTATCCCACTTCAGCCATCGCATTATTAGATTAAGCAGTAATTGCGTTTTCCCACTTCCAGATGGTCCTATTATAATCATTCTGATAGAATTCGGAAGTGCTGGATGGTGCTTTACTGGTTCTTGTTTTCGTGTCGCAGAAAAGTCAATTATATCCATATAATAAATAATATGATTCTATATTGTGTTCGATGCAGAGCACCTACCGATACTACTGAATTAACGACAATAACAACAAAAAATAAAAGACGAGCACTTACAGGCAAGTGTGTGAAATGTGGTACCAAGAAATATAAATTTATTCCAACAAAGACAGGTGGGGGTGATATCGCTGCTTCGTTAGGAAAATTACCAGGAACTCCATGGGCTAAATATCCCGGTGAGAAACATTTACCCGGATATAATTATTGTGGTCCTGGAACTCGTCTTGATATCCGACTTGATGATCAAGATCAACCAAAACCAGGAGAGTATCCAGTAAATAAGATTGATCAAGCGTATTACATTCATGATGTCGCGTATAAAAGTAAAGATTTGCAACACCGCCATCTTGCGGATGTGAAATTGATTCACGCGTTAAATTCTATACCTAATAAATCTCTCAGAGAAAAATTAGCTAGTTTTCTAGTAAAAACTGTTATGAAAGGTAAACTGGTGCTAGGGGCTGGCAATTAATTATATAACTATCATAATGGAATCTGTTTATTATTCCCCAAGAGGATTCTGGAGAGGTAAAGCAGCGATTAGTAAACTCGCCGAAGCAGCAAAAGTTTCACGTAATGTCGCTGCATCATGGTTAGCACGACAGGCAATATGGCAAATCTTCCTAAGTCCACCTAAAAGAATTCAGTATGCGCATTTTGATGTTAGCATTCCTAATGAAGTTCATCAAGCGGATATTTTGTTTTTACCACACGATACCATTAAAACACGTGGACGAAAATCACACACGTACAAATACGCGTTAACTGTCGTTGACATTGCGAGTAGATATAAAGAAGCGGAGCCATTATCAACAAAGACAACATCTGAAGTTACATCTGCGTTTGAACGCATTTATCAACGTGGTGGTCTACGATGGCCACGGTTATTACAAGTTGATCCCGGTAAAGAATTTCTTGGAGTAGTATCATCGTTGATGAACAAGCACAACGTTAAAATCAGACGAGGACATACTGAAATTCATCGTGATCAGGCAATTGCTGAACGATTTAATAGAACACTTGCTGAGCGGTTATTCGGATACCAATATGCAAGGGAAATATCTACTGACCTCAAAGATAGATCTCGTGAATGGGTTGCAAGATTACCGAGTGTGATAGCTGCGTTGAATAATGAAATTACTCGTGCAACTTCCATGAAACCTTCTAATACGATCAAAAAAAAATATATACCAATACAACGACGTGAATCTTTCTCTCAACCAGTATTAGGTAATGTTACAGTTAGATATTTATATGAACCTGGCGAACTTGAAGGCGGTAAAAAGAGAGCAACCGATCCTATCTGGAGCGTGACTACACATAAAATTTCTAGCGTGGTTAGATCCACTGGTAGATCTCCAATATACAGACTAGATTCTACAGCTCCTCAACGTGGATTTGTACGTGAACAATTACAAGTAATTCCTGAGAATACGCAATTACCACCACGTTCAATTTTGTAAACGTCCAGAGCCTCGACGTCGATTACACTCAAGACAGGTCAGCATCACATTATCACGTGTGTGACCGAGATCACTATTAATTCTGTCTACGGTAAATTGTCTTGAATTATTATTCGAATACTGCCATAACATATTACAGTTGCAACTTGCACAATTATTATTCTGTAGTTGTTTTAGTTTTATAATAAATTCAACATCAATATCAAAATCACGTTTATTTTTTTTTTGTCACACTTTTTATAGCTGACTAATTTTTTATTGATATCGATATTGTTAGCGATTTCTTCAGTTATTACGTAATCTACAATAACTCTATGCAGTTGCGATATTCTCCTGACTCGAGATACGGCGAGATAGACTAAATTTGACCATTCGATACGATCATCTACAATCCAGATTCTAGTATCAGCTATAGTTAATCCCTGCGACGAATGAATCGTTATAGCGTATCCTAACGTCCATGGCGATTTATCCATGTTCAACGCGCTCTCAACAACATCAACAACAACCAACACGATATCATTCAAGACAAGATTCTGTACCCGGACATTTTCAGCGTCTCCACCTGCTATTTCAACTTCAATATTTTGTCGTCGAGTATCTGATGGGCGATAACACAAAGGTACAGGTAGATCCGGAAACTTTTCTTTATGTAACGTAAATAATTTCTTTTGTAGTTCATCACGAACTATTTTTCTACTGGCGACTATCAAATCAGCGGGATTCCATAAAGTCCAAAAATCATTCATAGAAGTCTCTGCAATTACTTTACGCAGAATCTCGCATTGTATTTGATCTGGCTGCAGTCTGATTAACCTTTTAAATTCCTTCAGCGGTTTATCGATAGCTCTATGGTCATCATTTATTTCTTCATAATAATCTACGTTATTCTTTAGCCATTCATGTGGAGACTGTCCAACAAAGGGTGGTGGTTGACCATTATCGCCACACATAATCACAGCAGTATTCTTTGTCAATAACCAATCAAGAAATGTTTTTAGTGTTTCTAACGACACCGTGCATACCTCGTCCCAAATGATAATTTTAGGTATATACTTTTCACCCATCCGCGATGGGGTCCATGTATCTCCGCACCATCTAAAGAAACTATGATAAGCACACGATTTTACTCCTCGTTGTTTTATTTCTCTAGCAAGTTTGTGCGTCGGTGTTAAAACAATCATATCTGATGTATTATTTATAAATAAATTAATCGCACGAGTTGTTTTACCTGAACCACCACACCCATTAAGATAAACGGTTTTATATCTAGATACAGGATCATACACAGATGGTGCAGATGACTTTGATATTTGATTATTATTTCTGTAATATGTCTCCGCAATTTCAACATCGGCAGATTCAGAATAACTAAGTATATTTTCTTGTTTTATCCTCCATGTCCCCCATTCACCATTACCGAGTTTTAATAAATCTTTATATTTTTTATGTACATAAAATGAATCCGTAGCGACTCTGACAGCGTAACGAGGAAATTTATTTATCATCGATAGTAGATTTATCGAAACATACGCTAACATCGAAGATCTTAAATGAGTAAACTGCGGTGACTCGCCATCAGTATAGCTCACAATGGTACCTAGTTTTGTTCTATCTGATAAATAAGCATTACATCGACTTATAAATGTGTTTTTCTCCGTTGTATCGGCGATTATAAAATCTAGTTCAGCATCGTCCATAATCAATCTTGTACATGTTCGTTTATGATCGTATGAACCACCTTGAGTAAATTTACCGATTATCTTTCTACCAAGATCTTTTGCAAATTTCTCATCGTACTCGTTGATGCATTTATTTATTTTAATAACATAATCTTCATCAATATCAGGGAATTCTTTCCTGGTATCATCGACATTAAATCTGTCCGGTTCTGGTAACCAAACTTGCTTCTGTGAATTATACGATATAATCGCTTCAGTTACTCTCAACGATATTAAAAATCCAACATCAAGCATATACCGCAATAGTACTATCGGAACCCAACATCGCTCAGAAAAATGTCTTCCGAACCAAGCATAAGTAATCGCATGGAGATCTTCTCTAAACTCGAATGAGTCTACGTGAGCAAATCCTGTTAAGTCAATATCTGGTAAGGATCCGTTTATCGCAACCCTGGTCATGTCATGTGTAGGATGTCCGAATCTCTTAAAGTATTTAGAACATTCTCCATATCCAAGAAAACTCCCAGGATAACACGCTACCATATCAACTGAGATAACATCGTTGTAATCGTATTTGGTGTTCCATAATCCACCGTGACCATATTCTACCCAGCTTTTCTTGACATCTTCAAGGAATTCTGATCGTGTCGTTTTCCACGAATTTTTCTCCTGAGCGAAATGAGCAGCGACTGACGGAACAGTAAAACAGTTATTCAATAATTGTCTAACTATGACATCATCAGAGGTATATTCACGCCAAAAGCGCTGCGCAAGATGTTCCATTTCCTCATGGAGAGATTCTGTACGATAAATATCACCATTAGGTCGTACAAATTGATCATAATGATTATACTCAGAACTCTGAAATAACCAAACAGAAACAGGATCGGTTTTACTAATATTTTTAATAAAATCAAAGATATCACCGTCATAAAATTTAACCGTTCTATCTCGTGGAAATATCGTTACAGCAGCAGTCCATGCATGCGCGTTATGATCAATAATATCTATAGGAGTTCCATTTTTTATATACTTCGGTTTGTACAAAATCTCTCCTGTCAGCGTTTTCACTGCTATTGGAAATCTTAATTTTTTCTCTAGCTCAGCAACATCTTTGATAGACGCTCCGGTATCTTTAACCGACTCTGCCCATGTGTTTATTTTTTTACGTCTTAAATCAGTTAAGCCATTACCACGTATCGCGTTTGTAAAGTGTTCTGTAACTCGTTCAGCTACACAGTTTATTCTTGATATTTTCATTGGCATGAGATCTGCAACATTAGGTTTATCATTCAGTGAATATATTCCATATACAACTGCAGTAACTGGATATGCACGTTCATAATATGGTTTATCAACACCGGTTAGTATTCCGGACTTAGATTTATTACTCAAAAGAACAATACTACCCCCGGACTGCACACGGACTGGATCACGCTTATCACGAATAATCCAAATATCTTCTTCTGTATTTACAATATATTTTATTAAAATAAAATATTTTTGATCATCAAGGTGATTAATAATTACTTTTCCTCGTTTGTTATTCATCATATTAGTAACATTTCCAACTCTGAATGTTGACCATACATGAGCAGCACCATCGTCACGAAATTCCCTTTTTGCTTCACGAATACGTTCGGTTACATCCTTATCCGTTAATGCCAGATCCTGCATCGAAGTACTAAATTTATATTCTGATAGTCTGTCAAGATCGAATCTAGCAGGGGAAGGTTCAATAACGGATAATTCCTCCATATAATTAAAACAAATATTTAAATTAAAATTTTAGCATATATATAATGCTTGAAACAAAAAACAAATGTGCTTGGCTAAAAATCGGTTATACGTCTCCGTGTAACAGAACATGTGTGAATAAATATTGTAGTTATCATATACAATGTATCAAAAATGGAAGTACAGGACCAATACCGTGTATTCAGTGTGGTGTTGGAGTCAGAGGAAAAACTCAATTGTGTCTAAAATGTGGCGGAAAAAAATACAGAGAACTAAAACGATATTATGACAAAAAAAATAATACATCGTCAGGTAAATCTCCTATAAAAACCGTAGAAGATTATCTGGTTAGATTTCAAAACAATGATTTAAACAAATAATATTATATATATAAATGGAGCAAAACGAATTTGTGTCACATCCAATCCTTACCAATTATGAAGCATCGCGAGAAGGTGTGATTAGAAACTGTCGATTAAAAAAACCAGTATGTAGTCTTGATAAGTTTGGTTATTTTAAATTCCGTACCGGTGGAAATAAACATTATTTATCAAGTAGATTCATATTCGAATGTTTTCGTGGAGTAGTTGAAAATGGACTTGTAGTTGATCATATTGATGGAAATCCCCAGAATAATCGGTTATCTAACCTGCAGGCTATTACACAAAGTCAGAATTCTGCACGTGGAAATACTGGAAAATGTAAAAAGTTTGCAAGAAGAGCTATTAAATCCATAAATACAGAAACAGACCAAGAAATAACTTTCCCATCAATTAGTGCAGCTGCAAAACATTTTAGCATACATCCACAATCAGTACAATTCGTCGCAAATAAAACATACAAATCTGCATATTCAATAAAATATAATCAGCGGGTAATATTTGAATATATCTAACTCTCTATTCCTAACGAAAAACAGATAGTTCTACTGTCAATTTTCCCAAGGATTTTGTTTAGCCATAATTACAGTCACTGACTCTGTCAGGGGTCCACCTTCACCGTCGCTGCTCTCAGCATTGACAGAATCAGATAACATCTTTCTTAATTACATTACACGATTGTCCACGATCTTTTTTCTTTCGTACTCGTGAGACAGTTCGGATTTAATATTTTCGATCGAACGTGCAAGAGGTGCAAATAACTTTACTTGATTGTCGTTTACCATAGCTAGTGATTCAAGCATAGCTTGATAAATTAATTTTATAAATCTGTAATTTGAAGGTAGTGTATATTTATTATCAAATTTTCTCTGTTGCAGTGATTCAAAATCGCACATAATTTTCTGAGGGTCGAGATTATCAGATATTTTTATTCCGTTATTTTTTAGTTTTTTAATAGCACAGATAATATCATTGATGTTTTCATGGTTCATTATATATATATTTATATATTTAAAATAAAAAAATATTAGCCCCCATGACTTTTTTTGTCAGGGAGCTGTTTTTGTGTGATATATGGTTATATACAATGAAGATAATGGTTATATACAATGAAGGTGATATATGGTTATATACAATGAAGATAATGGTTATATACAATGAAGGTGATTATATGGTTATATACAATGAAGATAATGGTTATATACAATGAAGGTGATTATATGGTTATATACAATGAAGATAATGGTTATATACAATGATGATATATGGTTATATACAATGATGATATATGGTTATATACAATGATGATATATGGTTATATACAATGATGATATATGGTTATATACAATGATGATAATGGTTATATACAATGATGATATATGGTTATATACAATGATGATAATGGTTATATACAATGATGATATATGGTTATATACAGTGAAGATGATGGTTATATATAATGAAGGTGATATATGGTTATATACAATGATGATAATGGTTATAGACAATGATGATAATGGTTATATACAATGAAGATGATTATGATTATATACAATGATGATTCTATGAACATGAAATATATACAAATGGTGATAACGAGGGAATCTTGTCTACGTCCAACAGATTTTGTACACTCTCCCCAAATACAAAACCTAGGGAGTGTAAAAGGTACACCCCTCAAGGGTGTATGATAGGAGAGTGTATTTTGTCTGTTGTGGATTTCGAGGAAATACTCCTGGTTCCCCCAATTAAATAGCATCAGTCGCTAATGCAAGATAATATCTTTAGCATTTTTGGAGACTCGAACACGCGAGAGTCTGTAGAGCTTCGATCTACGTCCAACCGTCCTACCATTTCGGCCATCATTCTCTTATCAATAATACAGTTAAATTTAAGTAATATATAAAATATTTGCTGCTTCACTAACAGCGGCTTACAGAAAACAGATAGATTACTAAATAATTAATGAAAAACGATTGTCGTAGGGACTGAAACATCATTTTTCTATCTAAAATGAGATTTTATATTTCTAGTTTCCAAAAAATATATAATTCTGTATAACACTGAGTCTATACGTAAAGCCGTAACAGCGGATATTGATTTAGTTATGTAGCGGTTCTTAAAATAACTTTACGCACAGCTGTTATGGAATAATCAATATGCAGCCACAGTCTTCTAGATAATATATTTCATTGTGCACGGATTTTATGTAAACAAAAAGAATATAATATTATAGACATCCGGATATTTTTTTTTGTTATAATAACGTATTATGATAACGCTCTATGAGCGTACATACAGGTTTATATTTAGGACTTCATTTCTCGTGTCCAGAATTCTATTATTTTGGTCTGTGAGTTTAAAGTGTATTCTTGATAATAACGGATTATGAACTCGCAGGTACGCGGGATTAATTGGCTCTGATACAATTAACGAACCGGGAGGAACCAACGGGCTAAAACTGAATAATATGTACCCTTGCTGGGCCTGGCTAGATTTAGAAAGATCTACCTGATAGCTACCTTCAATAACATCACATACCAGATTGACTGCAATTGCTGTTGTTATATTTACAATGCCTGGCGATATATGACGTCCGGCACCAAAGGGATTGTTATTGTGTTTTAGTATAACCGGTGGTGGGGCTATTTTTCTCCACGATTCAATTACTCCCGGATAATATTCTTCAATAAGATCATTTAATGATTTCTTCATCTCAGCGTTATTTAAATCTGGTATAACAAATGTTCGTAAATCTTTTTCTGTTATTTTATAATGATCAAGAAATATTTGCTTACGTTCTTGATTTGCGCGGGGATTTTTAAGATCAGTTGAAACGTTTATAATACTTCGATTGACGATGTATAAATCGAATAAGATCTTATTTAAATGTTTTATTGACTCAATTATTTGCTGCTTGACATTATGATCATAATGTTGAGATAATGAAATAAGTAAATTTCTTAAATCATTAAACGTTTTATCGTATTCAGGTTTAAGAGTATCTAAAAACTGTTTAATAAATCCTACATCAACAGTATGTCGAATATTCCCTAACGGAATCCTTGGTGCCAACATAATAATAATAACTACTGACCTAGTCATCTTGGGGATCCTTTTACCGTCAAAATCGGTAAAGTAGTATATATCGTCGTTTGGATCAGATTCAAATACTATATACCCCCATGGATTTTTTACTCGATATTCTGGATCTTTAATGAATTTTTCTTCACTCGTTTTAAATTCTTCTAGTTTTGGTTCTGAAACTCCATTATAAACAGGTGCGACTTCAGGCCATCCTAACACTGATCTAATCGAACTCTGATAAATATCTACGAGGTAATCAGGAGAATTTATTTCAATCGCCGCTGATAGTGTTGGTTCGTGAACAGTAATCGCTATTTTAGATTCTTTCCCTGTGATAGATTTAATTCTGCGTTGAAATTCATCATTAATCTGTTCTATTTGATAACTGCCTGTTGAAATTCCAACAACTTGCCAATCAGGTGTTCCATCTGGTTTATTTTTATTCGCAAATACCAGTGAATTATTTGGTTGTTGTCCACCAAACGGTTTTGATCTAATATTAGGCCAGCTATAATAAACTCGTAATTGAACTAATGCTATTTCCTTTGCTGGAATTGCAGTCGGAAAATTAACGCTAAATTCAGGATTGGTTGAACTTAATGATATCATAGTAGTTTTTGACGGCGTTGTATTAGCCACGATCTGCTGAAGTAATTCGCGCGACTCTGACATTATTATTATCGTTATTATTTAATTCTCCATCTTTCCGTTATTGTCACTAGCGATTATGAATGCTTCATCGTAGGTTTTCATTATCGTTACGAACTCCTCATCGGATATTTTACCATCAATGAGATACGCTGAAATATACGAGCATAATTTAGTGTATGCGGCTGTTGCTGTGTGCAATTTCATTATGTACTCGTTTAGTTTATCATTCGTACACGTAGATATTTTCTTAGAGATAATACTGAAAATACCTGCACATGTTGTTGCTGTTGAAACTATAATTGTTACAACTGCAGGCGCTGTCATCGTTATTGTTGATAGTAATAATCCAGTTCCGGCAATAACAGCAGAAACCGAGTATACCATTATATCAATAACAACCATACGACGACGATATTTTTTTACCTTTATCGTGTAATCGTCGATGATATTTTTTAGTTTAGCTTGACACTCACATACTTGAGCGTATCTGTGACGTTGAACGTCGATAAATGACTCTTGATTCATTATACTTATCTAGGTAACTAATTGAGGAGTTTCAGCTACAAATTCAATACACCACCAATAATCTGCTGTGGTTAACTTTTTATCACTCGCTATCAGCATAAACGTTTCCTCGACATCTTTATTTAACACTATAGGCACAGTTCCAGAAAAACTATCGGTTGAATGACGCCATGTAAATGTGGTAAATATAGTAAATTTTTCAGCACAAAATATAGATAATCTATATACACCAGTAACCTCTGCGGTATGTTTAAGGGTGTTATTTTCCGGTGTCCATGTTGCTTTTCCTGATGCTACCGTATATACCATATTAATGATCTGCTTGTGAGGAATTTTAACGAGATTAGTTTTTTGAATAATATTAGGAATACCACTAATGATATCGTTGAGTCTTGCGTTAATGTCAGCGAGATTAATAATAACAGTTGGTGGAGTTCCAAAAAATTCGTTAATATTTCTGTTTACATTTCTACGAAAATTTAGAAATGTTTGTACATGACTATTATATTCAGTTCTAAATGCAGCAATTCCATCATTGATAGTCGTTAACGAAGTAGTTATTGGAATTTCCCTATCGTCGACGTATTTCTTCGTTGCAGCGTCGAAATCTGTTTCTGGTGTTCTGAGATTATTAATACCATTACTATTCATGTTGAGAAATGCACGCATTATACCACCACGCACTGACACGTATTTGGATTCTTGATCATCGACGTATTTTTTTGTTGCTGCGTCTGTATCTGCGATTGGATCTCCAAGATACATAATTTTTCTTCCTGACATAATAATGTCACCGATAAATACATCACCAGTTTTCTTAACATAATCGTTAACCGACTTACCGGAATCCTGTATTTTACCCTGATCAGTGAAAGTAACGACATTATTAACAACCGCGTTGGGAATTCGTACAAGTACACCTAGTAGTTGTATGTTACTCGTTTTTAATCGTCCTTGTTTGTCCTGAAAAACGACGACTTCATTTTGATCCACACTTGTTATATTTAATAAATCATCAATTTCATTTCTGAGCTGATCAATGGTTGCATATTTAGATAAATCGAACTTCTGAGTTTTACCTGAGGATCTTCCATAAATATCTACCATTATATTTACTGATATCAGTTTAAGTGTTATGACGTAGTGTAGTGAACGCGTGTACGACTTTATGAGGCGGTGCTGTTGATTTTGATATAGCATCAAGCACAGCGAGTGTTTCACGACCGCATATTGGAGGATCAGTTATTTTTTGTGTTGGTAGCTTTGAATACCAAATTGGAATATCGCCGGTAACGTACTTTAAAAATTCTTTTGGTGGTGCTAATCCATACGAATCAAAATAAATAATTCCACGTGGATCAATTGCATATCCTACCCAGTGCGTGCCTGGACCAGAGTTTTTATCAAGATTAATAATACCGGTTTCATGTTGCATTGCAACGGTAGGTAATTGATCGCACATAAAAACACCTCTGAAATTTTTTATTTTTAATTGCTTAGCAGCATTAAGTAAATCAAAATTGGACATGGGTGTTATTAGTAAACTGTCCCTGGTAATCTTAGACCCTTTCCGTATGAATGTGGAGTCCCTGGTAATCTTAAAGCTCTTCCCTTTTTTTTTGATTCCCTTTCCTGTTGCTTTCTTTAACGCCATTCCAGCAGCAGTTCCAACAGCACCTAACGCAGCTGCCTTTGCAACAGCTGGGGCTGCAGCTGCTATTAATGCTGGTATTCCTGCAAGAAGCGGAAATATACCACCCGTTTTAGCAATATCTTTGATGGCGCCCGCAGAAAGATTAAGTTTGACGCCTTTATTTGATTTTTTAGCGTCATTGAAGTTTCTGAACTGACGCTCGGTCAACGATAGTTTATTTGCACCGGTCATCTGTTCTCGCTTTAGCGATATTTTTATTCCATAATTATTTTTTTATGCTGATTGCAGCTTTTTGATCTGACCAGGAGTCAGACTCACACTAACGTGATGATATAACATTATTAATATTATGAACGATCTAATTACATGTTTTCTACTGGGGCATCAATAACTCTCATTCGTCCACCAACACCTTCGAGTAACATCGATTTATCGCTGAGTATAACTGCGATTGCTTTGTAATTAACAATAACTCCTCGAATCACAGGAGCTCGAAAATGAATATCTACAACAGATTGTCTTGTTAAATCTAAATGTTCTAAAGAAAAGGAATAAATCGGATACAGCGTTGTAAAATCTAGCTGCGATATTTGTAAACCAGTATCAACATTTTGATCACGTCCCATAAACGACATAAGACGATGATAAGCCCGTGCTACATGATTTTGATCGAAATTCAGTAATATATCCTCGGATGGTTCTTGATGTCCATTTATCCTTAATGAAACCTCAGAAACACCGAGTTGGTCAAATATCATATTACTTTGTGTCTGATTATTTACTCGTGCAGTATTTTGAAGCGCAATAAATATATGTCGCGGTGCAGAAACACCTTGCTGAGAAGCTATCTGCCACGTAAATAAACCATTAATATTACTCTGGATAGCATCTGTGGTCATAGTTGACCATGATAACGCTGATTTACCGCCTTGACTCATAAAAGATAGTAACCGGTCTTCTTCAGATATCGAGGGGGTCATCACTGGCATCCACAGGGAAAGTTTTGTTAGTATTACTATACCTGCATCACCAGCAGGTCGCCATATTGCATCATCGTCTGTGCCTTTTCGTACTAGTACAACTGTGTGTTTGGCTCCAAAAATGACTTTTCTGACATTTAAAAAAAAAAAAAAAATATGTGACAGTGGAATTGCACATGAAAATATTCTCCTATCACCTTTTAACATTGCTCGACGTGATCTAAATCCTAAGTTGAAATCTGGATCTACATTAATAATTATACTTTGTACATCCGCATTGGCGTTTCTAGCAAAATTTCTTGGTTGTCCTATTTCATTTTGTTGGTACTCTGGAGAATTAGAAGTATCTTTCACAAACATCATTGATGGACCAGCTGATCTTGAGTAATCGTCGCTGTATCTTGCAAGGCCTAGTATTGTCGTGGCAACGTCGACTTCCTTCTGGATTGATTCAATATTTTTTCCGTCAATCATGTACGTAGCGCTGTCAAATAACGCCATAATACCATTATTAACAAAGCCGACACTAACATCAGCGGCGTATGGTGCTGGTGCTGCAGGATTAACGTTATTTAAAATTTCACCTTCGACTTCGATAAATGCTTCAGCGGGTAAGAAATATCTACTTGTATCTTGAACCTGTAGTTCAATTCGTCCACGCTGATCTGGAATTCGTGCGTCGTAAGAATAATACTGATAATCGCGCAAAGACTCATCTTTGAGTGCTGGTGCATCCATGTCAAACGCGGGGTCAGATACGCGCTTAAACATCTTTATTATTATCGTCTTCGTCTAACTCGAAGACCACTTCCTGCTATCAGACTAGCGGTTATATTTTTTTCCCTTTCCGACATCGGGATATCAGCTAACTCCGCTAGTTTTTGATTAGCTGCTTGATTTATTATTTTACTTACATTTGCGGGCATCACTTCAGTGCTGGCCAATTTCACAGGTTGAGGTCGGGTCGTTTGTGGTCTGCGTATTAATCGTGATAGTCTATCTTTAATTGCTGAAAACGCTTTGCTAGCAAGATTACCAACAGCGCCTATACCTTTTTCACGAACAACATCAATAGCTTTCATTCCTAACTGCTTTGCAATCGGTATTGCTTTTGGGGCTATCCTTCTAAACAGACCCTGAATAACATCACCTAATCCATCTCCGTAGATCGTTTTGTATACTGGTAATCGAGAATTTATTACCCTGACCATGGTAGGTCCACGAGTATTGTGTATGATCATTTTATTATTAAGTGACTTTATCACTAATTACATACTTAGTCACTATAATAATCATAGGTGACATCGTCACTGATTTCATTAATGAGAGACCGATATATATTAATATCCATGATACCGCCTGTAAATAATCGTTTACAAATATCAGCTACTTCATTAATGATTTCTGGAGAATTATTACCAGCTCGTTTTCCTCCAATGAGAATTTCTAATCGATCGACATCAGCAAGAACGTTATTAGGACAGGTAATAAAACCACTTCCTAGACCACTTCCAGTTGCGCCAGGAGAGGTGTCTGACGGCCAATATTCTTCTTCTTCCTTACTTGTTGTTTGGACTGGTTGTAATCGTTTTTTTCTCGTTGTTGTTGTATCTTTTGTTGTAATTGTTTTATTTCTTCTTGTCGTTCTTGTTCTCGTTGTTGTAGCTTTTGTTGTAGTTGTTGTGCTAGTTGTTCTCGTTGTTTTCGTTGTCGTTCTTGTTTTTTTTTGTTGTTCTTGTTGTTGTTGTTCTTGTTGTTGATATTGTGGTTGTTTTTGTTGTTCTTGTTGTTTTTGTTGTTTCCTTTGTTTTTTCTCCTCTCTTCTTAATTGAATTAAATTATCAATTTCATTAACATAATCCTGATATAATGGATCATTATCTCTAGCTTGTTCAACATTCATACGAATACGATATAAATATTTTTGCCATTGTTCACTGTTTCTAATATCTTTAGCGTGTTCAGGTTTCATTAATTTACCTCTTTTACCAAAACCATCCACAACAAACTCAACTAGTTCATTTCGGTTCATTTTATTAATTGCCTTAATAGTTTCTTCATCAAATTTATTTATCAATTCAGCAGTACTTAGACCTACTAATCTTGGTTTAGGGGCTAGTGCTTTGGCACCTTCAGGTTGATCTTCACCCTCAAGTATTTCCGGGACTGTCATCGCAGCAACTATTTCGGCTGGAAGTTCACGTAAAATTTCTTTTGTCTTTTTTGTTCTTTTTGCTATTTTCTTAGTTGCTTCAGCGGTTTTCTCTAACACAGGTTGAATACCTTTAGTGGTCTCAGTGATAGGTTTAAATACTTTTTTTGTATCCTCTTCAAATTCAACTTGAGATTCCTGACGCGATTGTAGTTGTTGCTTAACAGAATCACGAACAGTAGATATTTTTTAATTGCCTCTAGTCGCTCTCGAGCTAATTTAGCTGAGTGTGGTTCTTCAATACTCATTATTGATAATATTTATAATGGATGTTTAATTTATAGCAGCAGAGAGGGTGGACGACAAACGTATGTGACCAGATTGTGAAAAAATCTGATCAATTAGAGAAATTTTCATTATTAAGACAAAAACTTTTTTTTCAGCCCTCGTAGGAACCCTTTAATTTCAAAAATAAGGTCTCTAAAAAGTTGTAGGGTCCACCCTCTCTGCTGCTATATCCCACTTGAAGCACCTCTGATCGAGGTTTTTTGACGTTAATGCAACATTTTTATTTTTTATTTTCTGCGGCTGATCAGTATATGATCTACCGCGTAATACGTTATATTTCATTGTATGAAATAAAATTTCAGTAATCATCTCATACTTCCAACTAGAATCTAATTCGGTGAACTCCTCTATCTTTTTCCAAATTTCCTGGTGCATTTTATTGGCTAATGATGAAAGATTAGTTCCAAGCAAAACACGCTTGGATTTTATGTTAAAAAAAGTATCTGCAATTTCCTCGTCAGTCGACTCTTTCGTCACATGTAATTTAGAAAATATAACGTGATACTGCACTAGGATTTTCAAACCCTTATGTTTTTCAAGTTCACGTTTTATAGTTGGTTCTAACAAACGAAAAAGATTTATGGGGATGAAGTGTTCCAGAACAATTTGTTGATCAAATCGATAGCTGTTATCAACTCCTGCGAAAGCAGTAGCTATTTTTGTGGGTTCTCCTATAAGGCTCTTTTTTGCTATATGACTTAACTTCAGCATTGTTATATACTGTGCTGTCAAATGTCTAAGTGAGTGTTCAACAGGTATTCTATTTATAGCGCACTGCACTAAACACGTGTATAAGGGCTAAGCAAAATACGTGCAATTAGAGATTAGAATTTTACCTATTGTATAATGACAAGCGCAAGCAAGCAGGAGTATTATTATGTTCACACTAAATACAACCTGTACGCGGTGAATATGTTGGGATCGGTGATACACATCAAATATGGCCTACTGTTTGGTAAAGCAACACCAGCTGGTCATAAGATCAGCGTTAAAGGTGATAATGCTGAGCGAACTGAAATCCTAAAGAAAGATTTTATTTACTGATTCTTTTGTGATGAAATTCCCGAAAGACAACGTGTATATCATGTTAACGGCGCGGATACTGATGATAATATTGCAAACTTGTCTTTACAAAATAAATTTCAACCACATCCTGTGTTTGATCTCTACGAGGCCTCTGACGAAGGAATTATTCCAAGCATAGAAACGAAAAAGTTATAGGTAATTTGCAAAGCAGTGGCTATCTTAGAATAACTGTTCGAGGACTGCAAACAGGCTTTATTAATTATTATAGCCATCGAATTGTTTATGAAATGTTTAACGGACCTATTCCAGACGGTTTAGTATTAAAACCGACAATCGTCTAGAAAATCTAGAACTAGTTACCCAGCGAGAAAATGTAAGAAAAGGACGAGGTGGTAGTAAAAATGTTAGATGCCCGGCTAAACCTGTCATTGCGGTAAATACTGAAACAGATGACGAACTAAAATTCAAATCAATTTCATCTGCTGCAAGATATTATAAAATAAATCCGGCAACCGTCAAGAGATCTGCTGATGGTGTCACAAATTTAGCAACATCACCATTAACCTTTGACAAAATAGCATTTTGGTACGATAACTAAACTTATTGTAAGATTTTAGCAGCTCATCTCGGCTGATGCAGCTATGACACCACAACATGATAGCTTCTCTATCATATACTATACGAATTTTATTATTATCGTATAATTACAATTTTATCGTTTCCGCCTTGAACTACAAAAAAATTAACTGAAATATTTTTTTCACCCGACAATACTTTTTTTAAACTGCTTCCTTAAGGGCACTAATGCCGTATACCTTCACCTGCTCGATATATCTCACCTTATCCATCTTCTATTATTTAAAGTTGTACAAAATTATTTAATATGAGTCTTCTCGAAGAACTAAAATGTATTAATGATACATCATCAACACCAGCGGAAACAACTTCAGACATAGCACAAGAAGCTGCAAGCGTCAGCGACAACGACAAAGTCGCCGATGTTGATGCCAACGTCATCGAAGATGTCAACGAAACTGAAGTCGCCACAACAATGTCATGGAATTAAAATAAATTATGGAAGGCCGACAACCGGTGGATATAACGTAAAATATCACATCACAATTTTGTTTTTTAAATTTAATTTTATAGCAGACGAGAATCAATTGTTTTGGCAGCTGAAAAAGCCGTTCTTAAACATTAAAATTCCAGACCGACAGAAAAATATAAATTAGATTCCATATTTGTCAAGGTCTTCAACATGATGACGATTTCTAACGATCGCCGACGATATTCGATATTATATCATTATGTAAGCCAGTAAAATGTAAATCTGTCCTACGCAATTACGAGGAAGTTTATCAAAAATAATATTTCACAATATTAAGCTCCTTTAGCTCTTTGGTTGTTATCCAACTATTAAATTTATCGCTATACCCGCACCATTTGACGAGGCTTTTATTGCCACGCTTTTTGATTACTCGTTCGATAACGAAAACATCTTGTTCAGTTTTCTGTAGTAGCAGCAGAGAGGGTGAACCCTACATTTGGATTTCACATATATTTGTCCAAAAACTGTAAGTGAAAAATATTCTTACATACATGTGTTTGTCTGAACTGTAAGTAAAAATATTCTTACAAATTATTTTTCACTGACAGGAAATCAACCCGTGGGTTCACCCTCTATGCTGCTGCTTTATTGTTAAATTGTTTGGTATACGTGAATTCCAAGTGGTCTGTTCACCTTCCCTGCTGCAACAATTTAACAATAAAATATATTATAATGAATCAATGCAAGTGATTATTTCGAAATTCTACAGTTTGTAATAAACGATGTCGTGGAGATTACTGCGCATATCATAATCAGCTTGTGAAAAAATCTCCTGGTTTACAAATCTGTATTGGATGCGGATTGGCATCTCGTGCGGTTATTTGTACACGATGCGGTGGTAACAAGTACAGTTCGTTATTGTATTATTATCGAAATCGGATTCCACAGCGTGGTTTTATCAAGGATAATCCATCAACAGCACGTGAATTTCTACACAACCACCCTAAAATATTTCCTGTCGTGATCGATCCCGAAGAAGACCAAAAAATAATAGCGCAACGAGAAGAGCAAGAAAAACATGAACGAGAAAAATGTCTCGCTGAAGAAGAACAGCAAAAATTTAAAAAGCTCTGTAAAAAACTGAGATTGTCGCCTGAAAAAGTTATGGAGCTACAAAAACGGCCTCAACGATAATTATTCAATGTATCCGTGCGCCGATGAAATCAAATATAGAATAATTATTTTGTTATTCTGATTCTTGTATCAAACATTCTGAATGAGACAAAAGATTATTTTCACGGCGATCTTATAAAATCTCCTCAGCAGTTGGAGGTTTTTCTTTATGAAGTACATATTTTAATTTTCTTTTCTGTAATAGATTAACGTGGCTCTATAATTATTTCCACCACATTTTCCACAAATATTTATTTTGCCTCGTACTCCATTACCACAAGACAGACATGGTTTTAATCCTGCTGATCCTTTCTTGAGCATATAATTATGATGAGCGCAATATTCTCCACGGTATCTCTTATCGCACGTTCTTGTTGCTCCTTGAATTATCCATGCGCAGTTATTGATAGCTGCTTGAAATGGCATTGTATATAATGAATATAACAATTTAATTAAACATATATTTGTATGTATTATTATATAGACATGGAAAAAAAAAACAACACAACACAGACAAGTAGTATATCAAATAATAATATTTTAATAAAAAATAATTATTTATCCTGTCCGATTGAATTCAGCGAATATGACCTTGATGATCAATTACGCGATTATATCGTTAAACTGCTCGAAGAAACCTCGCAGAATGAATTACAGAATGTTGCTAAATTTGGTTATTGGCATCTGAAAGAGTATTATTCACTATTTCTAAATTCATTTAACGATATTATCTGGCATTCAACGAAAGAAGACGCGATTGATAATCTTATTGTACCTGGTCTTAATAAGAATGAAAAAGCATGCCAAGGAATAATCATACAGCATTTTAATAAATTCTACTTGTTTATCTCTGATGGTGATTTTAACAGATTTGCTAATAAATTTATTAATCAATCTTCAGTGACTGCGATAATTCCTAAATTTCGATTAAGATATCCTGTATTCGATCTTGATACAAAGTTCATTAACAAATCAGACGTTGAAAGAATCAATATCGAAGATATAATTAATTATTTTGCATCATTATGCGAATGTGATCGCAGACACGTATTTGTATTCGAGACAAATGGAGGTTATCATGTTCTTTGTAAATCAACACCAATTACATTTGATCAACAACGAAGATTGACAAATCGAGCCGTTGATGAAAAGAATCCAGATTGACAGGTTGATCGTCAGGCTGGTTTATACAGTATAAAGTTAAACAAGACAAAATCATACAAACCAGGCAAAAATCCTTCATGTAAGCGGCTGATTTCTCACAACGATTATTTCGACGCATCTGAATTACTGACATGTACAACTTCGATTCAGACTCGTTATGCAGAACATAAAACTGATAACTGCGGCGATAAAATAATCATCGAACATGACGAGAATTCCACGGAAGATCTTGAACGGATTTCTGCTGCTTTGACAGGAGAAGTTGATCAGTTAATCAATATCATTAATATATCTCAAAACAGATTTACAATATCAAGAAAACCCGGTCATTACTGTAATATCTGTGAACGTAGACACGGCTATAATAACATTCATAATTACATCGAGGATAAATGTGATAACTGCATCGTATACATCAACGAAGATCATTACTCAATCTGTTGCCCAAGATCAACTGGAAAACAAATTGCACTTCCGATTGATTGCGACACTGTTGATGAGGCCATTGAAAAAGTAATTGCTGGAACATCTAACAACACTGAGCTTATGCAAATAACTGAACAACTTCCAGCTAATCAATCAAAAGACAAAAAATACCTGAAATATCTTATTAGAATGAAGCGTAGATTTCGTTATCCGGGATATATCAAAGAGAAAAATCCAAATCATCTATATATTGCATCACGGATACATGAATCAGGTTCTGGCTGTAAAGTAATTCCCGAGGAAGACTATATCGATGGATCAGCATGTGGAATGGGAAAATATGAGGCAGCATGGAAATCATTGAAGCATGATCAACCCGTTGTAATTATTTCTTATAGAAAGACTTTTACTGAGAAGGTAAAATCTGATTATGAAATCGAATCATACATGGATATAGATGGCAGCATTGAATTTACCCAGGGAAATAATAAACGAGTTGTTGTACAATGGGAGTCGTTACACAGAATCAGAGGCGTTCCTGATGTACTTATCGTTGATGAATGGCATGGAATTCGAAGGCAACAATTCTCATCAATAAGACATAGTAAGGATCGTTGGAATAAATTCGCTGGATTAATAACTGCATGTAAAAGATTGATTGTACTTGATGCAGATGCTGATAACGATGATCTTATATTATTCCGGGATAAAATGGGCAGGTCATCTATGAAATTTATAATCAACGATTACAAACCTGATCATGACAAGAAGTTCGTTATTGAAAATTCTCAACAAAGCAATCTTTCTGATTTACTCGAGCAATTACAACACAATAAAACCACAGACAATAAAATCGCAGTATTTACACATAATAACCACCGCACAAATTATTCCGTGGAGAATTTAGCAAAGCGACTGCAGCATGAAGGATATCGAGTCAGATATTATCACGCAGATACCGATCATGCACAAAAGAAATCGGATTTCAGTAATATTAATCATGCGTTTGATGATGCTGATGTTGTAATTACTAACCATACACTAGAAGCTGGAGTTAGCATCACCGATGAACGATATAAGATAATGGATGTGTTTTCTGAGGAATTAGGGTCTGTAGAAGCGACTAAGCAGGCAATTCACAGATTTAGATGTGTGAATGAGATTCATTATTCCGCCACGAGAAAACAACGCAATTGCAAATTACCTTTGAATCGCGAGGGTATTGAAAAGATTATTATTGACCGTGAGAGATTGCTTGACGATATCTCAAAATTGTCAAGATATCCTAATGCGGGAGAATTACAGACTGGATATGGTTTTGCTTATATCAGCGATATCGTTGACGAGAA